>WBNQ01087607.1:2961-15218 GCA_013401375.1 Spizella passerina
TTTCCTCCTTTCCAGGGAAAAACCAAAACAGCAGCAGAACAGGTAAGATTGCAAGGACATTGGAGAAAAGAGAACAAGCAGTGAAAAGAGCAAGAAGGAATTTATTGCTGATAAGAAAGAATTACTTGCAATATTGGAATGTCTTCTCTCTACAAAGGAGCAAAAACAGGGAAGAGAAATATCACCAGACCGGCCTTTATATTTGTTTAACAAAACAAAAAACAAAACAAACAATCAGAGATGATTGAACTAACAGTGTTTTCAAATCCCACTTTGGATAGATGAGAGAGAAAGGCTCATGAGCTCGGACTTCTGCCCAGAGTAATGGTGTATTCAGGGAAACAAAAGAGCCATTAGGCTAGTCCAGTCCTATACTCCTAATGTAAGAGTTTGTGTAGACATTAAAATGAAATTGTAAGCACAGACCTGGTCCAGAATTATATTGCTGGCTTCTTTTAAGTTGTATTGGACTGAGTACACACAAAGAAAAGGTGTTTGTTATTCTGCATTTTAAATTGCTGGATTAGAACAGAGACTGCTTTATCTTGCTAAATTTTACATGTTCCTTCAAGATGTAAAACAAGACAATGTGATTTTAAGGATGTTGGGAAATTGTGGATGCAAGACTAGAACTTGCTGAAAAGAGATTATAAGGGTGATGATATATCAGTAGCAAAGATTAAAACAAGATTTTATATGCCCAAGTTTTAAGTAGATGTGCTATTGCATATCAGAATTTTACTTCAAACTAAAGGTCTATATGGAAACTAGGAAAATGTGAATCTGGAGAGACTTCAAAGAGAGAACTTGATGACATCAGGGGTATTTACACTGACAGCAGCATTATGGAATTCACAGTATTTTTAAATTAAGGACATGGCTCACTAATTGCCAGTCCTGCGAGCTTACATATTCTAATTTAAATTTTACATTCTGACATAAACTAAAAATCCCAAATATAGACAGCCTCATCTTTTCTTTGGAACTTGCTACTCAAATACATAAATTATGGCAATTAAATTGGATATGATTTTATTTTATTAAAAATAACTGTTTGAAGAGTTCAAGCCAGCCAGTTCAGCACAGTCAATGGCAAATGATAAAACATTTCAAATTACTTGTATTACCTTTAAGGAACACAGTAATTTTCAAGAGCCAAACAGAACAAGTTATTAGTTAGCTTTTCTACTAATATGCTGTATGTAGCTGATGATTCCATTAATGGAATCAGCTAATAAAACACAAATGAAAAGCCCAAATATTTTGGACAGTCACCAAAGTCCCATGGTGGCTTTATTTCCCAAAATAAAGACTTGACTCCTCGCATGACAGTGACAGCAGACACGACAAACTGAGAGAAAGCAGTTTCTAATTGGTTTAACACAGCCAGCCCCAAACCCTCAGCATTTTAGCTCCTTCCTCCTGTCTTTTTTTAAGGTTTTCCATGCAAGTAACTTGGGGAGCATAAAAAGAACAGCAGAGGCAGGGCACACTTGATACCACTCCAGAAGATGAAGAGACCTGCTGCTGGAGCAATGCACTTGTTTAAGCCCAGAGAGGTGGGGAGAGAGGCCAGCAATGAAGGATGTGTACCAATTACTGCTTCCACACAGAGCCCCATGGAGAGCAATAGTGCAAGGATCCCATTCATTTTGTTGGGATTCATTTATTTCCAAATGTTAAAAGTTACTGCAGCACATAACGTAGGCACAGTAATAACATCACTAGGGTACACTGGCCATTGTAGTTTGGATCATTGTGAAAGAATTTTTTTATTGGGGAAAAAAAAAGCTAAAGGCTGAAAAGTGGGTGGAAGGACACCAGTATTTAAAGAGATGTGTTGTATAATGTCTGCCACTGAAACCTTTGAAACAGGAAAATCAAATACTCTTTAAATTAAGATGTTACAAAGTTTCAACATGTAATTTAATGGACTGGGGGAGGAAAGCATTCTGACAAAGCACTGCTACAGCAAAATACTGGAAAAATTTAAAGTGTACAAGCAGACCTGCTGAAGTCAGAGGGGCAAGATTTGAAGGTAAAAACATGCCTATGCTTAAATATTATTCTTTTCATGTGTTGAGTATCTGCTAATCATCTTTACAAAAAACTCTGAATAAAGTTTCAGAGAACCCTTTTAAATTTCTTATCAATTTTAAATCCTCTCCCACCTTAAACTAGGACTTAGAGAATTGAATCTAGGAAAAAAAAAATCAAGATTTGTTTGAAGTTTTAGATTTACATTTGGAGATTTGTGTTATGCTTTATTTCATAAAATACATAACAAAAGATCTTTCTGGCAAGCAATGGCACAGAATTGGGCATGAAGTGGTCTCGAAAAGGTCACCCACACCAGTATTTCTCAATCTCTTTAAATCTAAAGCTCCCCTGAGCCTTTCTAAAAAAAAAACTTGAATGGCTGTTTTGGGCAGTGTCCCCATAATTCATCTCCGGCCCACTCCAAACCAGGTCTAAACTTCAAACATCTGTAAATTTCCCCCCAGTTTGCATCTCTGCATCTTGCTGCTTGTTTTTATTCAGATAACATTTCTTGCCACTGCTTATGACATCCTATGGTCCACTGATAGAGATAAACAGATTTAGTCCATAAAACTGCTTCATTTGAGACCAGCCATATCTGACAGGCAGCTGTTCGTACATTTCCCCAGTGGCAGAGATGCCACAATCTCTCCAGCCAAACTATCCTAGAGTTATAAATACCTCAGCTGGGGAAAGATTTTCCTAATACTAACTTAAACCTTACAGTGATAAACCTTACAATCTTTTTACTTTTTGTCCTAATGACAATGATTTTATGATTATTTACTCTTATCTCCACTCTCCTGGAAACTGTGCTAAGGCACATGGGAAACAAAGAAGTGGATGGTGACAGCCAATGTGGCTTCACCAGGGGCAAGTCATGCCTGACAAATTTGGTGGCTTTTCATGGTGGAACTAAAGCACTGGTGGACAGGGGCAAGCAGACTTCTGCCAAGCATTTGACACTGTCACATGTGACACCCTTGTCCCTAAACTGGAGAGACATGGATATGATGGATGGACTTCAGCAGGTTTCCCATGAAACTGGAGGTATGCAGATTGACACCAAGCAAGAAGAGGAACAATAAACATTGGCAAGCAAAAATAAATGTTCATTTAGAAGATCAATATTCAATAAGAATAAATGCCAAATTCTAAAAGTCTATATATCTATCTACTGCTTCTTTCCTAGCCACAAGGCCTGTCAGAGAAGAAAATTAGATTGTTTTGACATAATTTGGTCTCGAAAAATCTGTGTTGGCTGTTAAAATTGGCATATACAATTTGAGATGTCAAAAGATTTAGATCATTGGAAAGGTAGGGCAAATAATTGAAGCACTGATGGGCCTAACAAGACTGTTGTAATAAAGAAATCACTCAAAGGAACTTCATTCAGCAGAGCTGAACCATCAGAACTGCAGCTAATACTCAGCCAACTTGCTAAAAGAGAATTACTTCTACTCTAAATTTATGCACTCTGTATAGAGGAAAGCATGAACCAAATGTATGTAACACAACATAAATCTCAGAAGAAAAGAAATTCCCTTCCTTCTGACACTGCTCTTCCTGCGTAGCAAACTCGGTGACTGGCAGTACATTTTAATTCAAATATGCACACATACAAAATTACAGATACATCTTGCTCCCCCAGCGACTTTATAACAGGTTGCTAGGTAACAGTGCACACAAGTCAGGTTTCAAGACCTTTAGTAAGTCACCATAAAATAACTGCATAGGCCTTTTGCATGAATAATGTACATTTGTATCCTTTCTCTGTTGCCAATAGAGCAGACACTGAAAACATGACCGTGTGCCAAACTGCGAACAGCTTCCCATCAACTGCTACATGAAAAGCCACACACTAAATTGTTGTATGTTCTCTCAGCTTTCAGGCTTTCCCCCCCTCTCCTGCACTCTGCTCTCATTCCTGCTCCATGCAGCCATCAGGAGCACCACCCTCCCCTCACATCACCCTCTTCATGCACAGCAACCCAGATTCAAGATCCACACCGGCACAACAACATGTGTGGGACAGCTGTTGGGCAGTGTCAGATGGATTGCATATCAAACCCAAATTTGAAACTCAACTCAAGAAATGTACAAGAAAATCCAAACAGACTCACCCTGCCCGCTTTTTGTCAGTCAGAACAATCATTTATATTGACAGATCATTTAATATTTTTTTCAGGAGGAGGTCCTGTGGCTTCTTGCAACCAACACAGCAAGCCATTTGTGCCAGCCCAATTCCCCTCCTGCTTGCCCTCAGCTGTTTTCTCTTTTCCTGACTGGCTCCATGAAGCCTCAGTCTTGATTTCTTGTATTAACCCATTCTACTCTATTCCTCACAGAACTGTGATCCCAGAGGTATAAAGATCTGGGAAGATGAGGAAAGAAAGATTTTCCTAACAAATGGCTGTAGTTTCACCAAGGCTGGTGAAACTAAGACAGAACTAATTCCTTAGTTTATCTGGCAATAAAATTTACTCAAATACAACTTACTTGCCATTTGAAGGAGAAAGCTGACTAATTATTTTCTGTTGTAAAGGTTTTCTTCTCTCTCCAAAGCCTAAAATGTCCCATGGGGACTGAGATCTCCTTGTGAAACAGAAGTTCCTTGACTGACATTTTTCCTGACTTCTTTCTCTTCAAAAAATTCAAGGCCAATTTCAAAAACATTTGGCTTAGAACACCTCCCCAGCATATCAACTGTTCTGAATTATTCAGCCAAACCAATAAAAGAGCACATAAAATATAACAGATCCACTCTAAACACATCCTACACTTCAGTCTAACACATGAATATCATTCTTATAGCAATATTCTGACAGGGAAAAAGCACTAAACACGTTTGGCATTAGATATGGATAATAATAATAACAATAATAATAATAATTATAATTATTATTATTATTACTACTACTACTACTACTATAAGTTGTACATTAATCTCTAGAACTACTGTTCTTTTAAAAGTGGTAGAAACAATACTCAAAAGCAGTAACATTCACACTTCTCATGCATTTACTACATAGGCCTCCAATATTACTTGGAAAGGAAGGTGACCAATACTTTAGTGGTCCTTTTTAACAGGAGGGTAAAGGCAGAAAACTTAAAAACTGAAATTTTGAACATGCTGGGCACTTGGGTGACCCTCAAAGATTTCAAACTGGAACTTCAGCGTGCCTGGAAAATGCATCACAAGAGATTTGCCAAGGTAAATGCTAATGAACATGAAAGCCTGGCTAAACAGTTCTCACTCCTAATTCCAGCAATTAAACAGCAAAACCCCTCTCTCCTCTCACTGTTTCCCCTCTGCCCTTCACCATACACCTCTGCTACCAACAGAAACAAGAAATTATAAGTTAGGAGGCTACAATGTTTTGCTCCTAGCAATTCCTTGACTTCGTAAAACCAATACAAAGTGTCTCCAAGCCCATAAAAGAGCAGCCAATGCTGCTGCTCAATTACCTGACAGCTTCATTAGAAAATCTGATGCCATCTTGACAGAGATGTCTTGGCTGAATAGTGCTGATGCTGTATTGGCCACGAAGTCGGAGGAGTCTTTCAGCTTTGTGTTGTTTGGGGCTCTGTCAACAGTGCTAAGAGCAAAAGGTGCAGCTGGGGCGCCAGTGTCATCCTTGGGCTCTTCTTTCACCAGCAAAGGTGGAACGCCCCCAGCAGGCTGCCCAGCCACATCGGGGGTTTTGGACACAGATGCTGATCCCGGGAGCTCAGGCCCTGCTCCTTCCCTCTGTGCTCCTGGGCAGGAGTCACTGTTCAGCTGTGGGGACCCCTTCACCTCAGTGTCTGGCATTTCCTCCTTCACTTTAGACTCTGTCCTGAGGAAATGCTGGTGGCAGCGCATGTGGAGCTTCAGGCTGAAGTGGCGGGAGGAGGTAAAAGGGCACAGCTGGCATTGGAAGGTCTCACCCCTGTCTTGGTGCTGATGAACCTGGGTCAAGAGGGGAAAGACAACAGCTTGTATTAAGCCAGGCAGATTAATAGAATTATAGAAATCTCAACTCTGTTTCTCACACTGTTTGAAAAAAACAAAAAGAAGAAGAAAATATTAACTACTGAGTGAAGTAAAAGAACTTAAGCATTGGACTCAAGTGAAAACAACAAAAAAAAAATCAGGAACATCTGTTTCTGCAGCTTGGAAATGATGATGTCTGCTTTGGATCAAACAGTCCTTACAATCAGATCCTGATGACCTGTCACTGCATAAAGACTTCCAAGCTATAACTAATAGCTTTCTTGATTAAAAGACAAACATCACTCTGTGCAACCTAACTAATAAAAATTTTTCAGAACAACCCAGCTAAAAAAACCCCTAACCAACACAGCAACGTCCATCATTGATTTATATACCATTAGAGTAAAAACACAGCACCTGGCAATACCAAGGAGCTATTGAAACAGTTTGCAGCAAATTAATTCTACCAGAAAATAAAGAGCTCTTTTATGATGCAATAGAAACATGAGAGATGGTGTCTACCATTTATTGTAGTTTATCAGTCAATTAAGGATCACAGTTAATCTTACTGGCCTCATATTTGGACTGCAGGCTCTTTGTCATGGAGCCTGCATGCTCCAGTGTGTGTGCAATGCCTGCCATCCCCAGGCTCCATCCCGATTACCTTTAGAGGGAACTCCATCCATCCATGCACAATGGCTCACATATTATAGGAACAGATACACTCATTAAACTATATAAGCTACAGATATATAATTATACAATTTCTTGCTTCATACAGTACTCATTAAAGAGAAGGAGCAACTGAGCCCAGCATAATAGCAGCAAGGCTGTTGAAAAATCTTTTCGCTATGGCTTCACAAATAAATTTTAAATCCTGACAGCAGCACTCCTGCAGGCTACTCCCTGCAAAAAGGCTGGCAAATACATATATTTGTTCCTTACTAATGGATGAACAAGTGATCAGGACACACTGGCACCAGCTGAGCTCCACACATTCGCTTTCACTTGTGACTCAAGTTGGTTGGAAACATTTCAGTGAGACAGATTTTTGTTGGAAAATGGCAATTTGTTGAATGCAAAATATTTCACCTGAAACATGGAGAGGTTTGATGAACTCTTGGCAAACAAGGTGTGATTCCCTTACTACTGAGTAGGCACTCTTCCTTTCCCTGCTCCCTGGGCTTGGCTCAGAGGAAACCAGCTGTGCCAGGGATCTAAGGTTTGCTGCTACAGCTTGGGAGTCCAAAAGCCCTGAGGGCTGCAGATCTACACAAGGGAGCTTGGAAAACCTAGATTTAGCTAAAGCTTTCAGCACTTTCCAGTCTCCCGCAGAGCCGAGATCCAGATCCTGAGGGTCCTGGTGCAGACACCACAGTGCTCCAGGGTAACAGCAGCATTTCCCAAACAAGGCTCTGTCAGAATTCAGGCTGGAATTTCACATAGTGCTAGACTTGGCCTGATTAATTTCCTATGTTGTAAGAGGAACTCAGTCACAAGCTCAGATCCAGGATTTCCAGTTCTACACAAGCCCTCAACTCAGGTCAGCTGAGATGTGAAGCTGGGGGATGTCCCTCTTTTCGTACTTTTTACATTCAGTGAAGACACATTTCACCAGTGCTGTGTAACTTTTCATTCAGTGGTTCTTTGACGGCTCTGGAGGTGCTAGACAGATGCCAAGAGAGAATTTCTCTTGGCCAGAATGACATTCTCAATACTGTCTAAGCACGACATTTACAGACAAAGCCATTCTCAATCCTATAATTGCACCTGACAACGACAAAAAGAAAAAGAATAAAAGAAAGAAGCTGGTGCTAACCTAACACATATTTAAAGAAACCTTGCAGAAGAATAGCAGCACAATAAATTCTAAATATTAGCAGGTTACAATGAAAATGCCAACCAGATTGCCTGTGTACACTGGTGGAAGCAGGATGGTCTGTGAGCACAGCAGTGTGTGAGCACTCTCCACAGAGAACACTGAGATGTGCTCAGGGCAGCAAGCACCCTCACCATGGCAACTTTATCTCTTACACCCACAGATTCTGTGTGCCAGGGCTTCTCTCCAGGGTCCCCTTCAATCAGCATTTCCCTGCCTATGTGTTTAACCACATCTTCCAGAGTTCCTTATCACAAGCATCGATCCCATGCCTTCAGAAGGCTGTCACTGCAGCAGGCAGGTGACAGAGACTGGGTGGGAGCCTACCTCCTCTCCCCAGGGCATGTCACCTCTGCAATATCTTTTGAGAATGGATGAAAATAAGAGCCATTGATTCATTTGAATTTTTTTTCTCCTGCCTGAAAACAGTGACTTCATCACCAATGGATTTCTCATAAAATAAAGAGCATTTCTAACTCACAGCCAAGGAATGACAGAGTTCAAACCCAAGTATTTTGAGTATTGAAAGGAAAAATTTTAGACCAAGAAAAAAAAAGAGCCAAAGATATAGCCCCCCCAATATCCAGAGTCCATTCCCACCAGAAAATTTTAACTTTTATTTTATTTTCAAAAATAAAAATTTGAACACTAAAGCTAAGTTAAAATCCCTCTAAAGGAAAATCTATCCCTTATTTTCTCATTCAGCAGCAGCTAAGAGCCAAGAATTGCCATTCTTTGCCATTTGGGGGAAAGAGTCAAGGCAGCAACTACTTGCTGCAGAATGAAAAACAAGAAACCCCATAGAGCTACACAGAAAGCCACAGGGGAGATTTAGGCCAAGCAATATTCCAGTCCAAAAAGCTGCCTGCTCCCTCCATGAGGCAGAGAATGGCTGTGCTAATGCTACCCAAACCATCAGATGTCTTCTTTAGACTCCAACAGGCTCTCCCTGCAAGAACCACAGGCAGGAGGAGACAAGAGTGCAGCTGGCAGGTTTTCCCCAAAGTGCCAGCCTGAGCCCAGCTGCTGCCAGATTTGGATCTCTCTGAATTACACTGCAACAAACCACAGTGCACAACCTGCTCATACACAATGCCTCTTTCAAAATCCCATAAAACTGCTGTTTGACTTATGCCAGAACCACTTAAGGGCTTCTGGCTTCAGAGTTTATTTCCTTTAACCAGGGATGTTCTCCTTGACTGGGCAAAGGACTTGTATCCTCTTGATTCTGACCCTGCAGCCTGGCCAGTCTCAAATGATATTTTGTGGTTCTGCAGTTTGTCCAGTGTGTGCTTGCTATGACACTTGCAGTAATTTTCAACAGAATTACAGCATCCTTACAAACTTTAGGCTTTTTTTGAGGACTTGGGTACAAGTTATCTCTTGGTCAAAATTTTAAATTTTTGTTTCTCTCAGTTTCTTTTGCTGCCTCCTCATTCTCAGATTACAAGAAAGAAAAAAAGAGGCCATTCAGTTCATCTTCTCTATCAAGCATTGTTCTGATCACACCTCTCTCACCCTCCTGGCAGCCCTATTCTTTTCAGCTCCTTTCTTCAAAGGCAGTCCTTTCTTGCCATCCCACTAATAATTTTCACTACCAGCTTTTAAAATCCCTTCTATTTCTCATGTCTTTTCTAATGCAGTGACCAGAAGTGGCAGCATACCATATGCTAATAGTAACATTGTTACATTTTCAGTGTTATTTCTGTTTTATTCTCCAGACACTCAAATATCTAATGTGCTTTTTAACCACTGCTGTGCATGCCAAGAAAAGGTTTTCATTGAACTGTCTATAACAGTATCCAGATATTTTTCCTGAGCAGTTACAGTTCATTATATCCAACAGGCAGGTGCATTATTAGACTCTGGTTTCCAAGGTACAGTACCTTCTATTTGTCAACAATAACTTCATTTGCCCCCTTGTTTATCAGGCAGCCAGCCTCCTTTTGTTCCCTTTCAAGCTTTGCCTTTTTGTAATCTCAATTCATGCACATAAGGTTGCCCCATCTATAATTCTCTTACCCACACTCATCACTCTGTGTAGATCATATTTGCTAAAATATGCACAATTTCACTTTTAGTAATGGAACACCCCTTTGTTAGCCTTTTGTCATGCTTAAAATTGCTAATTCTTTCCTACCCTTTGTTTTACTGTCTCTTGGTGAATTTCTAATTTGCCATAGTACATCACATTGCTTAATTTATTTGGCAGCTTCTCTGTGAGAAGCTTTGCCAAAGGCTTTTTTTATAGACCAAATAAATTTCAACTGATTTTAAAGTCCATGATTTTCCTAACATGCTCAAACCATCTTAGTAGAGAAACACATTATTTTCTTTTACAGAAACCACATGTCCCTATGGTATCACATCACTTGTATCAATGTGCTGCTTTTTCTGTTACTTTTCTTGTTTTGTTTTGGTTTTTTGTTTTTTTTTTGGTGGACATTGTAACTTTCCTGGTACCATAAGCCACTTCTTAAGTCATCTTTCCATACTTACAAGCAACGTCCCTGATTTACCAGCCATAGAGATGCACCACAGTTACAAATACATCTGATCCCACCCTACAGGGTAAAACAGGAGTAGAGGTGAGGAAAAGGGTGACACAGGCACATCCTGCAATTTTGTGGTGCTGCTGAGATGGATATTTTCCCTTCCCCTTCCCTAAAGCCAGGTAATGCTTTGCACAGACTCCACTTTCTGGTTAAGAGACACAGGCATTCACGTTTCTTTTGTGGGATTATTTTTAAAATTGAGTGCACTTTCCATTTTAACATCTAGCATGTGCCCTCTGCATTTTCATTTCATGCTCTTTTCCAACAATTCCCTCATTTTTAAAATATTGCATTTTCAAAAGTTTAGTGCTGTGTTGCTAGTTTTGATCTGATCCTTCCCCTCAAGACATATGTTANAAACAAAACCCTCTCACATAAGGCACATTCAACGTCCCTCTCCCAAGAGGTGAAGATGCTTTGAAAAGAACCAGTCCTATACTTCACTAAAACGGATTAGGAAAGCTTATACAGTTATCTGGCACTAGCTGAGGAAGAAAGAAGAAAAAGCAAATCAGCAAGGGGAACTGAACACCTGGCCCCATTCCTCAGGACCTTTCCTGATTCCTGCTGTGATATCATTAATAGGCTCCCTAACTGCAAGGCTGACTATAACCCTCTTTGTATCAGACAAGAACATCGATCTGGATCTCACCGAGATGGCTGATCTTCACAAGCAGGAAAATCCTGTGGTTGAGCATCACATGACCTGCCTACCACTGCACTGAACCTTCCTGCTAAGCTTCACCTTCCCTTCCCTCATTTTCTATCAAACCCTCATGTTTCACCACATGTTCACAATGCCAAACTTCTTTTCCACTGCTACAACAGATAGCTCACCCATTCCTGCGTTATCCTATATAGCAGCACAAGGAACATTTATAGATATTGTTTTTGGCCATATGCTCCTCTTCCTCACTCCCCCTTCCAAGTGCTCAGCTAATATCCTGTTGCTTTCTTGGAACATATCTGTATGATCTCACAGCCTATCTGTCCACCAATTGCTGAGGAAGATATGTGCATGATCCAAAGGCACCAATTGGCCAAAGTCTGACTGATGCTTGAGGTATTGCTCTGAGGAAAATGTAATCCCTACCAGGGAAAGCAGAAAAGCCTGACTACATCTTGCTGAATTGCACCACAACTTTCCATTGCTTTCTGCAGAAGTACATAGGATACTGTCTCAAGAAGAAAACATATTCCAACTGAACATATATTTTGAAAAACAGAGAGAAGGACTCAAGAATAATATTTGCTGCCTGCTTGGACAAGACACCTCTCTCAGTTATCTATTCATTTTGTCCAGCTTAATCTTCAGTTCAGTGCTCTCAGCATCCCTGGAAACCATGCTGTGATACCAGAATCAGCTCCTCTCAGATTACTGGGAACAAGAGCCCAAACTTGTGGGTATGCATGCACTACAATTTGCCTCCAAAAAAAACCTAATAAAATTCTGCACTGCATCTATTTTTGGATTTTTATAAGGTGCCTATCACTGTGGAGTCTAAACACAATATACCAATTATAGTTAACACTCTGTGCCTTAAAAGGCAGGCTACTCAGCCCTCCTTGTTTGTTGTGTGTCTGTGTGGAAACTTTCCTTCTGTTTCCCTTCTTGCTCCTTTCACTTCCTCGCCTCCAGTTGTGAGCTGGCCCTGGCAGAGTGCCCTTAGTGGGAGAAAGCTTCATCCATGTGGTGGGTAGCACATGCAGATCTGAATATGGGTCAGGGCTGGAACCATTCCAGCTCTCTATTAAGATTTTCTCCATAGCACGGGACAGGACACCAAAAATGTTGGCAATGTTGAGT
>WBNQ01087608.1:2041-18495 GCA_013401375.1 Spizella passerina
CCCTGTCCATCCCTGGCAGTGCTGCCCAAAGGCTCCTGCAGCTCTGGCAGCCTCGGGGCCGTGCCCATTCCCTGGGCAGCCTGGGCAGTGCCAGCACCCTCTGGGGGAAGAACCTTGCCCTGAGCTCAGCCTGAGCTGCCCTGGCCCAGCTCCAGCCATGCCCTGGGTGCTGTCCCTGTCCCAGAGCAGAGATTGGAGCTGCCCTCGGGAGAAAGTTGTGGACTGTGATGAGCAATATGCAAAATATTAATTTGAAAATTACCTTCTCGTAATTTTATGTTCAATCAAACCTCTAAACCCCACTGTTCAAGTTCAGAGCACCAACAGCTCCCCAGAAAGGCCAGGAAAAGTTTCCCTGCTCATCAAGTACATGAGAGCTCCACAAGCAATAAAATGGCACTGCTGGTGTGGTGAGACATCCCTGTGCATGAGGGGCTGGGATAAAGAACACACTCAAGGACCAAGAGCTGGAACATTCCAGAACTGAGGAGACAGATGGGAGACACTCTCAGGAGTTTGGGGTTTATCAGTCAAATGAACCACAAAAATGTGGGGTTTGTCAGTCAAGTGAGCCCCACGAGTGAAGAGAAACCCTTTTTTATTCAGTAAGATCTAAAGCATAGGGTTTGGTTAGAAGTACACATTTAACTCAAAACACAAAGTCTGTTGTTAGATGAAAAATGGATGAAAAAGGTCTAAGTTTAGATTGTCTGCACCTTAGAAACAAATGTATTTGTTGAGTGTCACAAAAATCAGCTGCTTCTGGTGGCTCTCCTGTCACCTTGAGCATGGCCAGCTCCAGGTGTGCTCCTCAGTGTGACACCCAAGGTACAACCCTGAGCTGGAGGGAAGAACTTGTCCATTTAACACAGGCTCATCACATTCCCTCCATACATCATCCCCAGCACAGGTGTCTGGGAGCCACCTGGAGAAGAAAAGATTGGGAGTTTTATCCCTGGCAAACAATGAAAGCAGTAGATCTTGATTTAGGAGGATGAGAAGGCCTAGAAATAAAGAGAAAACAGAAGTAAATGGAAGTGTAGAAATAATAAATGAAAAAAACCCTCAAATAACAAAGCAATGCTCACACCTGTCTGAAAGACAAAGAACAAACACAGCTGGAATTTCTCAATTTTAAGGAATGAAAAAATAACACCAAAAACTTCTACCCATACCCAGTTTTAATTTGGGAATATAGACACAGTAAAAGAAATAATTGCAATTAAAGGAGGCTGTAAGCTGGAAAAAATCTGCATTACAAGTGTTTAATCCCTTAAAAATGAGTTAAATCACTAATTCTGAGATGTAAAAGTAATATTCACTATACATCTTAAACTTGCTGTCAAAAGGACAGGCAGTGGGAGCACAAAGTAAGCAGAAGACAATGAAATTGTTTGACATTATAAATTGTAAATTAAATTGTTTAAGATTATAAGACTTTATTTGGAACAATTCTGAATGCAGGGGTGAAATAGTCCTGGAGAAAAGGCTTCAGAGAAGGATGTTGTATATTGGAAAGTTAAAATACTGCCATGGCAGGGACACCTTCCACTGTCCCAGGCTGCTCCCAGCCCCAGTGTCCAGCCTGGCCTTGGGCACTGCCAGGGATCCAGGGGCAGCCACAGCTGCTCTGGGCACCCTGTGCCAGGGCCTGCCCACCCTGCCAGGGAACAATTCCTCATTCCCAATATCCCATCCATGCCTGCTCTCTGGCAGTGGGAGCCATTCCCTGTGNNNTATTTTATTATATATGTTATATTAAAAGAAAACTATATACTAAAACTATACTAAAAGAATAGAAGAAAGGATTTCATCAAAGTTTAGCAAGGAAAGGAATGGAATGATAATAAAACCTTGTGACTGACCAGACAGTCTGAGACAGCTGACTGTGATTGGCCATTACTTAAAAACAACCACATGAGACCAATCACAGATCCACCTGTTGCATTCCACAGCAGCAGATAATTATTGCTTTTCTTTTCCTCTGAGGCTTCCCAGCTTCTCAGGAGAAAAATCCTGGCAAAGAGATTTTTCAGAAAATATCATGGTGACTCCCAGCACTGATGGCATCAAATTATCCAGGACTGGAAAACTCAGCCCAGCTCAGTCTGCCACCAGTGAGTGGATGGGGAAATGCCAGCTGGGATCTGGCACAGGTGAGCAGGGAATTCTGCAACAGGAGGAGCAGGGCCCTGCATTTCAATCCATGCTGAGGGGCTGCAGCTGACAGTTACTGTGCAGGAAATATCCCTGGAGCCAGGGCATCCAAAGAGATTCAGAGTTTGAATATCCTGAAATATCAGCTCAGGCTGGATGGAAATGGGTGCTGGAATGTGCTAAGGAGGGAAAAGTGGGCCAGAACAAAGGCAGGGGGAAATTCCTGTGTCCTGAACACTGCTCATGCCCTGGGAATGGCTGGAGTGGGGCTGGGAAAGTTCAATGCGTGTGATCAGGAATCTGCAGTGAGGAGAACAGGAGAGAATTTCCATACAGAAATAAAGGATGTGAGGGGGAAAAAATGCAGATTTAGGAGTAGGAATAAATGGATAAACTGGAAATGAGGCAGCAGGATGGGATGCTGGGGGCACACTCAAAACCATTGGAAGATAAACTATGGAATCTCCATCACTGAAGGCTGCAGAGGCTAAAATACAATGGGAACCCCCCCAAAAAATAAACAAAGCCATTCAAATATTCATTGGATACAAGGACACCACCTTCCACAGGCCCTTCCTGCAATTGCCTGCATCCTACAAGGACACATCAGAGCTGCATCCCTGCTCTTCCTCTGCTGTTCTCCTTTGCATGCTGTGGCCATGGCTCCAGGACACCCATCCAAACACAAAGGAAAAGTCTGAGACTGAGTGACAATAATTCCAAATCACATCACTTCACAGGAGATGAACCTCTCACCAGCAAGAGCTGCAGATATTTCATTTTCCTTTCCAAAGGCCTTGTTAGATTAAATTATTTTGCAGATATTTGCTCTCTTTTACTGCTCTAAGGGGTTACAAGACTGACTTAAGAGTTATTTATTGAAGATATAAAAGGGAGAAAAGCTGATTTTTAATGTTAAAATCTCATTTATTGTCTGGATGTGCATAACCAAGAGGAATTAATAAATTTGGACATAAAATTGTGGAGTTTTAGCCCAGAGGTGACTAAAAGACTCCTGTGCAGAAGTAGCTCCATGCACAGGGTGGAAAACACCTCCCAGCAAGTATTTCTCCAATTACTCCCTGAGATTGAAATGTCTTTGGAATAAAATCCAGATCTGGGCTGGAAGCTGCCTTTTCCACAGGATTTTCACATTCAGCTCCCTTCATATCCTTTTTAAAATGAGTATTTCCCACATTCCCCATTTTCCTCCCCCTGCTCCTGCCTGTCCATTCATTATGATCCACACTCGTGGATTTTAGATGGATAATCCTGGAGTGGCAGTTCTTTGTTTACTCAGCTCATTACCCACCATCCAAATTCTCATAACAAATATTTTCCAAGGAATAATTCTGTGAAATATTCATGGATTCTGGAGCTGTTCTGTCTTTGTTTGATTTATTAAGTGTGGAAGCTGCACCTTCTGCTTCCATACAAACTCCAGACAAAAGCAGGATACTCTTCCCACACAACAACTCTCCCTTTACCCCAGCGCCACAAGTTTGCTTTTAATCCTATAAAATCACAAAAATCCCTAGGGGGATGAATTTCCCATTTAACCAGAGATCAAACCCACTTTTTCACAGAGTGCACCCCTTTTGTGTGGGAGGTTGCCTGGTTTTATTCTGGCAGAAATCCTTTTAGGATTTTCCCTTCCTTGCTTCCTTTTCCCCAGAGAGAGGAGATCCCAGGAAATCCAGCAGAGGCAGCTCAGAGGTTTCCAGGTTGTTTTATTCCTGCTTTTCTGCCACTTACCCCATCAAAACAAGGGAAAATTTGATTTTCAAAGAGGTCTGTGATGAGCCCTGAGCTGCTGAGGGAGCCAGGTTGGAACTTGCTGAACAACAGAGTTTGCACCTTCCTTTGATCCCTTTGCTGCTTGTCCCAGGGCATTGGGTGTGGGACAGCAGGAAAACCAGCTCCAAGGGAAGAACAGGAGAGATTTGGGCAAAACCTGGGAATGCAGAATCTGGGATTCTTGGGATGCTGGGTCTTCTGTTAGGGAAGGAGCAGCTCCCTCAGTCTGGGAAGCTAAATCATGTCCCAACATTTGATGCTTTCCCATGGATTTTGCTGCTTTCCCTGTGGTTTCTCCAGTGGCAGCTCCCTCTGCATCCTCTCAGATGCCAGGGGTTGTGGCTTTGATGGAATTGGGATGTTATCCTGTCACTATAGGACACGAAACAACACGAGCACATACACTGCTGTTCTTAAGGTGAAAAAAGGGAAGTTTCATTTCTGACTCCAACATTTATAGATTTCTAAAAGTGACAGTGGATTGGAGGGTGACAGTGCCACCTCTCCAATGACACTGGACAAACCAACAGCCCATCAAATTTCTCTTCCTCTATAAAAGAATGCAAAACAATGAGTTATTTACAGAAAGCTTGTGAGAAAGTTTGTCACAAGAATGTAAACATCAGAGGGCATAGAAAATGTTAAAAAAATCAGGGTGACATTATCCCAGGAAAAGTGCTCCTGATCCTGCTGCAAAGTCACCTCTGTGTGAAGGAGCTCAAAGCCCTCAGAGCTGTTGGATGCTGGAAGGATCCACTGGCATCTGATCAAGCCCCAAAAGCAGAAGAAAAAGTCTCTGGGAATGCTGGTTTAGGGATAATTTTGAGGGATTTTCTGCCCTCTGAGACAGGATTTTGTTGCCCTTGCAGTTAATTAGATTATGAGGAATTTTGCTGCTGAGATGACAAAGTGACCAGCACAGTTGGGCTGATGGCACAAAATGAAAGGTGTGGGCAGCCCTTGGAGCAGGAGGCAGGAAAAGCCCATGGATACCCCCAGAAAAAATGTGGCAAATGAAGATTGGGACATTTAAATGCAGCAAGTGAAGACTGGGACATTTATCCCAGAGGGATGAAAACCAGCAGTTCCTGGAGCTAGGAATGATTTCACTCTTAGGAGAGGGATGAGTTTTGTACAGTCACATTCTGCCCCTGTGCACATCCCAAAACACTTGGAAAGAAAGAACAGGGAAGAGGAGATTCCCAAGATCTCCAAGGTTTCCAGAGTCAAAGTGGTCATTCCCAATGTGCTCTTTGTGGAGATCATGCTGCATCCCATGGATAAGTGGAAAAAGCATTCAAGGTTTTACATGAAAATAACCTGAAGAAAATAGTTGGCCATTGATGTTTCCCAGAATCCTTGGAATCTCTGGAAATCTCAGGAAAATCCTGCAGATTGTCTTGTACACTCCAGCAGAATGAGCAGTGGAGAGGATGTGAAATTTTAGATTCTTATGGAGGATTCAGGATCTCATCACAGGGAATTATTATAATATTAATAATGTGCTTAATTCTTTAAAAGGTACCTGGGAGTGGGAGCTCCAAGGATGGAAACTGCAGAAATTTGGTGAATTATTTAATGGGAAAAAGGTGCAAGCTAAAGAGGAGGGAGGGAGAGAAGGAAGGAAGAAGGGATTCCAGGAAGGAAGGAACCCAAAAGTTTACAAAGAAGGGCTGTTAAAAGACCAGGAGAAAAATAAATAATTGGGATAGAAAAAACTTGGAGCTGCATTGGGGAATTTCCAGGGACTTGGGAACAAGAAAGGAATCTGATCATGAATGGCATCTAAATGTGAAAATAAATTATCAGAAGGTCTGAAATGAAATGGAGCTGGAAAATGAAATGAATCCATGGATTTATTAACCTATATGAATAGGAAAATGAAATAAATCCTTGCATAATCCCACAGAGAGTAAATAATGGATGAAATGAAGTAAGCTTAAGGATTCTGTGTATCCCTCATTTAAAAAGGGAATTTTATCTTTTGGCCAATTATTGATGCAATTAATTTGAGGAGAGGCAGGGAGAAAATAGGAGATGAATCCTCAACTTTTACCTGGTAGAGAACAGGGAGGAAGAGGGAAATCCTGGAAGAGTAACTACATACAACTACAACACCTGCCATTAAAAAGAAATAACTGGGGAGCTGGGGAAATCCAGACAGGTCAGTCCAAGTTCAGCACCTGGAAAACCACTGGAATAAGCAGTGGTTTATAGGCACCTGGGGGATAATGAGGTAATAAGAGCCCATCTGGATTTGGGAACAGCCTCATTTCCTCTCCTTGGCAGGAGAACTGCTCTGGTTGGTGGGGACAGGGGCAAGTGGGATTTTCCCTGGCTCTGACATTGTCCCACACGGCAGAGCTGCAAATCTGAGCCACTCTGGGGTATGCACATCCCTGAAAACCCCACCTGGGCAGCTGGGGGTGGTGGCACACAGGGCCCTTTCTGGGGTCAGCAGCTCTCAGGAGTTCACAGTGTATTGCAGCCCCGATTCACATGCAAAGTCTCTGTTTTGGCCCACACGTTCGAAGAATGAGTCGGACTTCTTAAGTTCTCGGTCTCAGAGTTGTTTATTGTATCTTATCTAGAAAAATTTTTCTCCTGTCCAGCCGAGGTCTGCTCAGCAGGACAGCCAGAGGCACTCTGCCTGCCCCCAGGGTGGTGTTATCCCTTTATATTACAAACTACGTATAACATGTTTACTTTCCAATACCTATCACCTGTGTTAGACAGTGAGTTTCTGTTNCTGGCAGGGTCCTGGCGCCTCTGGGCACCCAGAGGGATGCACTGAGTTCTGAAAAGCAGCTTTGGTGTCAAGCTTTGGAGGTAGAAGGCAGCAAAATTCCCACAAATCTGGAACTGCAGGCAGTGTCTGGACAGGTGAGATGGATCCTGATAGGACCCATCTGGGAACACAGAGTGGATTTGTGCTCATTCCCTGTCCAGACCTCACAGTTATCAACCCAAACCCTGCAATTATCAGCCCAGAGCTCACAATTATCCCCCCTGACCTCACCCTGAGCTTCCAGAGATTGGCAAAATGCTCCTCCTCACTCCAAAGGCTCTGCCCTCTCCTCATGGCCATCCCTGGACAGGGATTTTCCAGCATTCCAGCAGCAGCAACATCACTAATGGGAGGGGTTTGAGCCTAGAAAACACATCCAGCACCGGGGAATGTTCAGGGGAATAGCTCCCAGATTTGGGAACAGAAAAGCTGGTGAATGAAATTAGCACAAACACGATGGAATTTGCATCCAGCTGCAAGGAAATGTTTATCTTGACCCCATAAAAGTCCCAGATTTGGGAACAGAAAAGCTGAAGGGTGAAATGATCACAAAACACAATGGAATTTGTATCCAGTTTCAAGGAAATGTCTATTTTGACCCCATGAAGTTCACTCACAATGGACTCTTGTGTGGCCATTGTTCCCAGCTGCTCCATCCCTAGGGTAACTCTTAGATAATCCATCAGATTTTCTTCCTTTGCTCTTAAGCAAATGGATTTCCTGGAAGAACGGGCCTGGGAAGGAGCTGCAGGAGTTGTGAGAAAAGCCACACCTGACACATTCCCTCCAGACCTCCAGAGGTGCAGTTGCCTCACCCTTGTGTCCTGCATCTTTGGGGACACCTCTGTCACCCTGAGCTGCCACCTGTCGCCCTGTTCCTGGCTGGAGGCCTTTAAATCTCAGCCTAAAGTGAGTCCTGTGTGCTCTGGCAGGTGAGTGACAACCTCAGCACTTCATTAGAGTGCCCAAATTGCCCACAAAAATGTGAATTGAACAACTTTCTTTGCTTCTGTCACCTGTGGTGTCTCCTCAGCTTTCCATGGAGTTCACTCCCAGCCTCTCTCAGTAGTTCAGAAGGGAGAGAGCAGGAATTGTTCAGGGGTTCTGAAGCAAAAACACTTGGAACTTTTCAAAGTGCTCTGGAGGATGAAATCTGAACTGAACATGATCCTGATGAATTGGAGGCATGACCTGGAATAAATCCAATCAAATTCCAGAGAGATGAAGGCAAACAGCTCTGTTTGTTGGGATCCAGGCAGGTGAGGGCCCCTCTTGCCAGCAGAGCTGCTTTGAGACTTTTCTCTCCCTCTCCTCACCTCCAACCTGCCCCTTCCTGCCTTGGGATGAGCGTGCTGCCCTCTGAGGTGTGCTGCTCACTGTGCATGGGGCTGCACCTGAGCCAACTCCCAGGAAAATTCTTCTCCTTTATTTGTAAAGAGTGAGGTGGGTCCTGTAGGATTCACGGGGGTAGGACGGTGGGGATGGATGGAGAGCAGAGATCTCTGCAGCCAGGTCAGGAACTTGGGGTTCATTGCAAAGGGCCTGGGTGCAGGGCCCTGCTGGGAGCTGCCAAACACAGCTGGAGCAGGGCTGAGAGAAGAGAGGGGCAGAGAGGATGAGAGGGTGAGAGATCAAAAGCATAAGAGAGTAAAAGGCAAGACCTAAGAGACAAGAGGTAAGATTATAGAAAATAAGTGAGTGAAGTTCTTATTACAATACAATAAATCATCTTTTGTGTTGAATATTCTCATTCTCACTAACTAATCTAGTACAACATACAAATCTTGTAGCATTTCTATATAGCTTATAAGAAACACTACATTCCCATACTGTGTTACATTTTAAACCTTAAAAACTCCTCTTTGGGCCCCTTCTGCCAAGCTGTAGGGTCTGCTTGGATCCCTGGACTTGTCTGCAAGCAGAGGGTGTTGCTCCATCAAAAGGGGATTACCTTCAGCTGGCCACACCATTGTTTTCTCATTGATCAGTAACTGAGGGATCTCAAAACTGCTTTCATTTCAATTTCGCTTATAGTTTCTATATTCTCAAAATCTTTTGCCAAGCAATCATATTTGTAAAGCTTTCCTGTTTCATCTTCCCCAACAGGTCCTGCTCCAGCTCCTGCTCTGCTGACAGCCCAGCCCCATGAGCAAACCCTCAGCCTCTGTGCACGGGAAGCAATCTGCAGAGGGGGGAAACAAAGGGGCTGCCAGGGGCAGGCAGCAGAAACCCCACTGCTGGAGCCAGGTTTGCTGCACAGCCTTTTGGGGCAAGGAAGAGTCAGATGGGGAAAATGGGGAAGAGTTTGTGCAACACAGCCAAACTCAGAGTTAGAGTCAGGCACAAACTCAAAATGTGCCTTTATAAAGGATAATTCCAGA
Source organism: Spizella passerina (assembly GCA_013401375.1). Taxonomy (NCBI): domain Eukaryota; kingdom Metazoa; phylum Chordata; class Aves; order Passeriformes; family Passerellidae; genus Spizella; species Spizella passerina. The sequence goes on from WBNQ01087608.1 coordinate 11,165, forward strand.
ATCAGGGGCTGGGTTTGGAGAGACCTTAAAGCTCATCCAGAGCCACCCCTGCCATGGCAGGGACACCTCCCACTGTCCCAGGCCGCTCCCAGCCCCAGTGTCCAGCCTGGCCTTGGGCACTGCCAGGGATCCAGGGGCAGCCACAGCTGCTCTGGGCACCCTGTGCCAGGGCCTGCCCACCCTGCCAGGGAACAATTCCTAATTCCCAATATCCCATCCATCCCTACTCTCTGGCAGGGGTTAGATGGGCAGGGTCTCCCTTCCCTACTCACACCCTCTCAAACACCAACAAACAACCTAAACTCAGCACCAATCTTCCCAAATCCATAAGTCCCCCCTAACCATTGCAACAACCCCCATAACTCCACCTCTCAACCAATCAATCACTCACCACAACACTATTCCCCAAAAATTCCTCAGAGATTTATTAACACAACTCAGAACCACAGGGAAGCCATTCCCTGTGTCGTGTCCCTCCATCCCTGGTCCAAATTCCCTCTTCATCTTTCCTGTCACCCCCTTCAGGTCCTGGAAGGCCATAATTAGGTCACCCAAAAGCTTCTCTTTTGCAGGCTGGACAATCCCAGCTCTCTCAGAGCCTTGCCCAGGTCTCACAATCCCCATCCCCATTTCTGCCACCATTCCTGGGTCCGTGTCCAGCTCCCACTGGGCTCAGCATGGAGCCAGGAGCTGGAAGGTGGAAGGAGGTCCCATCTAAAGCTGTTCTCTTCAGCCTGAAGTCATTCCTGTGTCCTGTCCCTCCAGCTCCCCAGGATGAATGGATGACGAGCAGCCAGAAGCCTGAAGCTGAGCTTGGAGTGCAGCAGCAGCAGGAGGCATTAACAGATGGAAAGTCATCAGCTTGGTGCTGTGGCTTTTCTTGTCAGTGGACTTTAATGTTATGCTGGGATCTTGGAGGAAAACCAGGAAAAAAGGAATTGGTAAATTTTCCCCTCAAAAAAAAGGAAGTGAAGGGAAACATTCCAGTGTCCCACAACATAAATACACTTAGAGAAGAATAACAGCTTGATCTGCACCTTGTGTAGAGTGAAACAGCCAAAAATGAATAATAGAAGATATTTCAGTAACAAAATAAGAAAAAAAACCTTCAGCCTATCAAGAGAGAGAAGCACAGGGACACATGAGGGACAATTAAATGGGAACAACTGAGGGAGAGATCCTTATTAATCCATCTATTAGGAGTTGATCCCTGGCTGTGCTTTAGTTCCAGTGCTGGATTAAATGATCCCCTGAGGCTCCTTTCAGATCCTATCCCACAATCTGGGCCATCTTTTTGGTGGCACAGGAAGTTAACAAAGAAAAAAGTGGCCTAAAAAACCAAAACCCCAAAGATAAGAGTGCTTTGACAATGACAATCTCCAAACAAGGCAACCTCAACTTGGGCCCTGCTGGAAACGGAACTTCCAAAAGGTGGGATTAGAAGAGAGGAGGCTGCAGGAACAGCAAAAGGATGAGTGGAGACTTGGGAAACAGCAACGAGGTTTTAGTGGAGATGAAATCTGGGAACATCATCCTGAAAAAACTGGAGGACAATTGGGTGTGCTCAGAATCTTGACTCTGCTTGTTCAGAATTAAACTTTATTGACATTTATCAAGACAAGACTAATGAAGAAGATTGGGCAGAAGCAGGGCCTGGATTCTGTTTGTTTAATTGTAATTGGTTTTTCCAACAGATAATTAACTGTGGAACTCATTGCTCCAAGACACGACAAAGACTGGGAACTTCTCAAGGGGAGTTGGAACAGCAGAGATGTCAACAACACTGAGAGGCACAATGTTTGTTTAGGGGGAATAAATTATTCCTGCTCTCAAATTAAATCAGCCACGGAGCCCTGTGGACAGCAAAGGGGGAGTCTGGAAGCTCAGGACTGAAAATTTCCTTATTCTGGATTTATTCCTTCTGGTGCTGCCCACCATGGCTGGCAGAGGAGATCACCAGGTAGATCCATGGCATGGAGTCATGGAATCATTTGGTGGTGTGGGTAGGAAGGGATCCTACAGCCCACCCCACCCCTGCCATGGGCAGGGACACCTTCCACCACTCCAGGATGCTCCAAGCCCTGCCCATGGGAAGGAATCAATCTAAAAGTGTTTCTCCCTATCACCTCACATATAAGAATCAAACATTTTGCTACTTCTGGCAGCCTCTCTAATGCAGCTGCCATCAGAAATGTTTTTAGTTTATAAAGATCAAGGCTGAGTCTTTTATTGCCTGGAGTTTTTTAACTAAAAGATTCTTTTTAGGATAGGTATGTATGTGATAATTTCGATAATATTTGTATTAATCATGATACCTTTCAATGTGTGCAGAGATTAATTAATAAGGCCATTACAGGAGCGTTTTTGGTGGAAAAGAAAAGGGGGAGATGTTGAGATATTGGGATATTGGGACACGAGGCAGATGATGGACTTCGGATGTGGTGAACATAAGGGATTTGATAACAGGATGCTTTGACAAGAACAAACAGAACTTTGAGGATTGTGAGAAGACTCAATCAGACTGGTTTATCAGAAAAAGAAAATTTCATTAAACTCTTCAAGCAAGAGATGTTGTAATATGCATAAGTTTGTGCATGTGATTTTAACCTAATCACTGTAGTAAACATTACTCGTCTTCCTAAAACAGTATATAAGCATTGGCAGTGCACAATAAATTTGGATTCTGATCACCCACTCGATCTTCCCTGTCTCTCTTCATTGTTGACAGTGTCCAGCCTGGCCTTGGGCACTGCCAGGGATCCAGGGGCAGCCACAGCTGCTCTGGGCACCCTGTGCCAGGGCCTGCCCACCCTGCCAGGGAACAATTCCTGCCCAATATCCCATTTAACCTCCTCTTTTTCAGTTTTAAGCCACTCTGTCCTCTCAGTTGTAGTTGTATCTTCACAACTCCAGCAGGAATAAAAGCCCTGTGGTAGCTGGAATTTGCCCTTGGCATTTTCTCGGGTTTCTGTGCTTGAGATGACCCCGAGGTGTTGGAAAGTCTCTTTTTTTCCCAGCCCCATGACCAAAGAAGTCGAGATCCCTCAGATCTGCTTTTCAAGGTTGTTTATTTTCCTCTTATCTGTTCCATTCCTTCTCTGACCTGCTGAGATCTGTCCACAGGTCGGATTGAGGCACACTGAGTGCCCTTGGGGTGGTGTTGGCTTTTTATACTTTTATATACAGTACTTCTTGTACTTTATTTACAATAATTTTCCAATACCTATCACCTATGTTAGACAGTCTGTCTCTACTCTAAACCAAACCAGAAGTGGACATCACAGCAGAAGATGGAGGACAAGAAGAAGAGGAAGGAGGACAGGACATGCCCAGATTCCTCCATCTTGCCTCTTGAACCCCCATTCTAAATCCCCAAAATTCTACTTTTTCACCCTGTGACAAATTCACTGTCATTCTACTCAAACTCTTGTGGCTTGTAAATCCTCACACAAAGTTGGTAATTGTTTCCATGCACTAAAATCAAAGGCACAGGTGTTTCTGACTCTGTCCCAAGGTCTATGAGCCCCTGCCAGGGTCTGGAGTCACCCAGGGCTGCCAGAGGATTGTTCTGGGTCCTGACATCGTTTCTGGGCACCAAATGGAAAATACCTTCAGCTCCTAGGAGCACCAGCCAAGTGCTGTGGTTGGGAATATTTGGGAATTCAGCCCCTGGAGGAATGTCAGGCCAGGCTGGTGTCCCAAACAGCTCAGAGCCTCTGTGAACCACCCAAGGATGTCCAGGGAAGGTGCTGGGCTCAGAGGCTGTTTCATGGAGCCTTCCTGAGGGGAGTTAATGACAATACTGGAGGAACTGGAGGGGAACATATGGAATTTCAAAGCTGCATGGAAAAGGACATCAGTGCTTAATGCTTGAATTCACCACTTAAAATAAATGCCTCTTCATGCACCCAGCACTGCTTTAGCTCTGCCTTATCTCTGCCTTATCACCATGAAATCCAAGCACAGATGAGCCCCAGCCTGATGGCTCTGGGAGGAATTGCTGGCTAGAACCTGATAATAATGAGTAGCTGTGAGATGGGGATGAAACTTCTCCATATATTGAATATTTATTTCAAATTGTTGCCAGCCAAACCAGTGGGCAAGAAAAACAATAAGACACAAACCCTTGTCTTTTCAATACATGAGTTTTATTTTTATTTTAGGTCTTCTTGCCCCGCTAGCAAAGGTCATAAATTATTTAACTGCTGTGGCTCAGCTTTCTCTTTTTTACTGTCTAATAAAATCAGATAAATATAAATCTATTTTAGGTCCTTTTTTACAAATAATTGAGAGGGGTGACAAGCAAAACAAGAATTGAAGCAACAATTCAAGGCAGGATGGCAGCCAGTTGTGAGCACACCAGGAGGTTTCAGTAAAAAGCCTGTAAGGTGATTTTGCTTCTTCCTGGCCAAAGATGTCTTGTTGCCTTTTTAAATTTAATAATTTATTGATTCAATGCCTGGATTTTTCATCTCCTGGCTGCTTGCTGCCTATTAAACACATAATTCAGGGGGTTACATTATTGTACTTTAGGCTGCCCACGTTTCAGGCAAAAGCTGGGGAAAGAGGCACTGAGAACTTTGTGGGAATGAATCAGGTTGTGGAGCTGGGGGATCAGATCCCTGCCTGGTTTCCCTGGGAGCGTTGGGTCTGGAGATTTTAAATAAACAGCAGGTTTTTAAGACCTGTTTTGGTTGACACTTGGAATTGCTGCAGGAGAAAAAGTGGAAAGGCCAAGGAAGAAGTGGAAAAAGGGAGAAATTTAGCACAAGGAGGAAGGAGAGGAGCAGTGTGGGAATAGGGGGAGCAGGGGGGTATTTAAGGGTTGGAACCTTTTCCATGTAGGAATTTTCCCTGCTATCCAATCTAAAACTCCCCTGGCACAACTTTTCCCTTTCCCAAGAGGGAAAAGCCTGAGCTCTTCCTCTGCCCTAGGAGGTGGGATCTGTTCTTCTCTGTCCCATAGGAAATCAGTGGAGCTATAGGATCATGGGATTTTTAAGGTTGGAAGATCAACAAGTCCAACCCTCGACCCAGCACCACCACGTTCAGCACTGGCCCCTGTCCCCAAGTGCCACATCCACAGGTTTCTGATCAGTGCCATGGGTGATAATCCAGCACTGCCCTGGGCAGCTCTGCCAGTGTCTGACAATGCTTCCAGTGAAGGAATTATCCCAAAATCCCCCCTGCCCCTCCCCTGGCCCAGCCTGAGGCCGTTCCCTCTGCTCCTGTTCCTGTTCCCTGGAGCACAGCCCGACCCCCCCGGCTGTCCCCTCCTGTCAGGAGCTGTGCAGAGCCACAAGGGCCCCCCTGAGCCTCCTCTGCTCCAGGCTGAGCCCCTTCCCAGCTCCCTCAGCCTCTCCTGGGGCTCCAGCCCCTTCCCAGCTCCGTTCCCTGCCCTGCACACGCTCCAGCCCCTCCAGGTCACTCTTGCCATGGTCTTGAACCCTTCCAGATTTTCCATTCAGGTCCCAGAGCCAAAAGGCCACAGGGAGCAGGGAGCAGCCTCTACCAGCCCCACTCATTCCCCTCCCCTGCTCTGCAACAAACTCTTTGCAGAAATCTCCACAAAGATTTGCCCTCCTAGCCCTCAGCCCTCCCAGAATTTCCTCAGGTCTCTTCCTAGGACTGATCTCCTCCCCTTAAAGACCATAAATGATCAGGAGTTGGTTTAGGCACAGAGGAATAGAGATTTTGGGATAAAAATAGATTTCCTCCTTCCACATGAATTCCTGCAGCTCCCTCATCATTTTTGCCTGAGCAACATTAATGACTCCCATCAGAAACCCCTCCAGAGGATCCCTCTGCAGAGCAGGGAGAGGAATTCAGAGGACACCAAGGGCCCCTTTCCACCTTTCCCACCACCCTTCACAGCTCTGTCTGAGCTGGGAATGAGGTAAAGGGATTTAAGAGGAGGAATTAAAGGTTAAGCAGGTTCCAAGCAGCACAAAGCCTGGTTTAAGGTGGCTGATGAGAGGCTGGGGCAGAAGGGATTCGTGATTCTGTCAGGAGCAAAGGGAAATATTCAACTCCTCCAGTAGCTCGGGGCGGGGGGGTGTGTGTGGAGCAGCTAAAAAAAAATTCTTAAAATACAAAAAAGAGATCTGGAATGCCAGGGGCTCCAAAAGTGACAGAAGGGAGCTGAGGGTGGAAGGAAAATGTGCTTTTGTGCTAAGATTAAACTTGGTGTTAATTGCTGGCTTAGGCAGGAAAAAGTCAGCTGCACCCCCAAAAGGGGCCCACTCAGACAAAGGGGTGGGGAGAGCTCAAAGAACCTCCTGGGTCAGCTGGGCTTGGCTACTGAACGAGCCACCAGCCCATGCAAGGAGACATCACCCCACCCAAGGAGCCACCAGCCCACTTGAGGAGTCACCAGCCCAGCAAAGGAGCCACCACTCATTCAAAGGAGTCACCAGTCAATCCAAGGAGTCACCAGTGAATCAAAGGAGCCACCACTCCACCAAAGGAGTCACCACTCCACCAAAGGAGCCACCAGCCCATCTAAGGAGACACCACTCAATCCAAGGAGTCACCAGCCCAGCAAAGGAGCCACCACTCATTCAAAGGAGTCACCAGTCAATAAAAGGACCAACATCCCATCAAAGGAGCCACCAGCTCATCCAAGGAGCCACCCAGTCAATCAAAGGACCAACACCCTACCAAAGGAGCCACCAGCCCATCCAAGGAGCCACCAGCCCATCCAAGGAGCCATGACCCCACCAAAGGAGCCACCAGCTCACCAAAGGAGCCACCAGCCCATCCAAGGAGCCCCCAGCCCACCCAAGCAGCCAGTGACCCTTCCAAGGAGCCATCAAAGGGGTGTCAGCACCTGGAGCATCCCCATGGCCTCAGGGACACGTCCCAGGCCAGCCCTGGTGGCACTGTCCCTGTACAAATGTGTGCTGTGTGCCCCAGACTGTGCTGCTCTGCCTCTGGGGTTCCATGCTGAGCCTTCCCTCTGCTCAGAGCTGCAGGTTCACCCTCTCAACCTCTTGGGTATGCTGGGATGCCCCTAAAATTCCCATTTTTTCACGTGTAACCTGTGGGGAGTAATGTGGTGTTCATCCTGTCCTGCTGTTTGACCTGCCAAGGTTTTTAAGGAATATTCTGGGTCTCAGGAAAGGCTGGTTAGTGGAAAAGTGAGGGCACTGGTTGTGTAGCAGAGTAAAGGTAACAAATCCTCAAAAGATTGTTGTAGGAGCACCAAGGGTAGGATGGTGGGGATGGATGGGGACCAGAGATCTCTGAGGCCTGGTCAGGAACTTGGGGTTTATTGCAAAGGGCCTGGGGGCAGGGCCCTGCTGGGAGCTGCCAAACACAGCTGGAGCAGG
>WBNQ01087609.1:0-26988 GCA_013401375.1 Spizella passerina
TCAGATCTAAGGGCTCACTGAAAATTAGTCACAATTATTAATGCCACTTCCTCCTTCCTTTGCACTAGCCAATGACTGTGCTTCTGAAAACAACTCTTGCAAAATCAGAGGAGTTGTCAGGAGAAAGGAGACTACAACAGTGACGTCAGAAGTTTAATGATCTATTAAAAGGGAACATTCTGATAGTTGAGCTACATAGATGAGATGCAGTAATAAACCCAAGTAAAGACATCCCCTGGTTCCCAAAGAATTGACTCTCTGTTTTAGGCAGAGAAAATAGTGAAGATATTTTGGATGTTATTGTACTTTGCAATAACACCATCTTTGGGTGTTACTGATCCCTGTGACTATTGGCGAAAAAGAAAAGTGTGCTACAACAACCCTGAGAAAGTTTATAGTTCTTTAAATAGTAACCATCAAGAAAGAAATTGATCAGATTTAATACTTTTTAAATTGATATTTAAAGTTTTTAAGGTTTTGGATAAAATGTAGGTATTGAGTAAGTTGGTTTGAAATTTTTGAAACTGGTTATAGCAGGTCACATCTTAGCATGCTAAAAGGTTTACATCATGACTCACTAAGAAGGCAACATTATTCAAATGCTCGGTCTTTACTTTTATGTGTTTTCATGTCTTTTTTCCCCTATGAAATGAAGAGCGTATTACATCCTCTAACTATAAAAGTCTTCAGACATTCCAGTCACCTGCAGCTCTGAGTCACAAAACAAATATTTATTACATCCTGGACTCTCAGTATCCAATTGCATTTTGATTCCCCAGTTCTGATTGCAATGAATGGTGTCACTCTTCTGCAACAGTTAAATTAGTTTTAAATAGCCACACAAACACTACAGCCATATACTAAGTTTGTCTTTGTTGTGGAAAAATCTAATTAACATGTGTCAAAATAAATTCTTGTGTTTGAAGGAGGTTGGTGAATGAATTAAATGAGGGGTCTTAAGATATCTCTCGCATCTAAACACCAGAATAAAGATGAGTTACTGTTATTGTCTGAAATGACCCTTCTTGGCTGCAGGTGGAAAGTCAGAATAAAGAAAGGTACTATATTGACTTAATTAATAATGTCAGTGATAATGCAGATGGTACCAAATGAAAGGCAATGAAAAAAGCCTCCAGGTCATTTGGCTAAATGAACTTTTAACCGAAGCATACCCACATTACACGNTTTCTTTTTTTTTTAATATTCTAAAACTTCATCTAAAGATTCTGGCAAATTTTGTAAGACAATACTATCATAAAAGATATGAAGAGCTATGCAGTAGCTTTCATCTAATGTTTTAATGTTAAAAGATATGTATGAACAAAATGGAGCAAGATAAAACAACCTGGATTCTGTGGAGTGATTTTGTTTTGCCATTGTATATACTGTATACCTATTTTTTAATATATGTATGGATTTTTACCCTTAATACAGATGTCTTTGAAGAATCCCCATGAACCCAGTTGGGTACAAATGAAAATAATTTCATTTGTCATACAAATATGACCTATGTGGTTACTTACATGCTGGGTAGTGCCTAAAGAATTCCTTTGCTCTAGAGACTTAAATCATTTGGATATAATTATATTCATAGGTCTTAATTACTAACTTTGTGTACATTATGGGTTCAGTTCTCTACTATATGCCAAAAATACAAGTAGATTTATTCAGGTAAAACAAAACACAACAAGAAAATTTATTTATTTATTTATTTTCACCAAACAGGTAAGGTTGGAGCAGACCACTGGGGGTTATTTAGTTAGCACATGTCACTTAGGCTTGTGTCCAGACAGCTTTTGAATATGTCCACAGAAGGAGACTCCACAACTTCTCTGGGCAGCCTGTTCCTTCCTACACTTCACAGAAAAGAAGGTTATTGAGCTTCATTTTCTATTCTACAGCATCAACATTGCTGCAGACAACAGAAGTATGAAATCTGCTGTAGACAACAGAAGTATGAAATCTGCAGAGTTCTGCAATTACAACTACTTAGAAGCCAAAGTGAGACCAAAGTGTAAACTTTCATTGACCTAAGTTGATGCTGGCACAGTCCAAATAGGCATGTTTACCTGCCACTGCTAGATTTACCTGGGATCTAGAGTATGCTTTGAGCTCCATTTTTTCAATGGGAAATGGTTATGTGAAGCACCCAAAAATGACCTAGATACAGATTTTAAAAACAGGAAGTCCAATAGAAATAATCAGTGAGCATTCTCTAATAACATTTTGCTACCTATACACTGTAAGACATTTTCAAGAGTGCAAATTCCAATTATATGCTAGAAAATGCAAAAAAGCACATCAGTTAAGTACACCTCATACCTTGGGGGAGGAAAATGAGGTTTGTACTATCACTGTCTTTTCATCTCCTTTGGTAGCAGGCTATCAAGTCACACATATGCAAACTTAGCATGTGAAACAAAGAATTGTGTTCTTTTTCTTTAATATACTGAGATTTTAATTGTTACAGGACCAGATTCTGCCACTATCATAATGTATAGCATACTGTTAGCAGAAAACATTCATACTTTTCTCACTTAGAGTCTCCTGAACACTTTCTTGCCACTTAAAGTTTCGACATGCACTCAAGAAGAAAGGCTATGTAAGGTATATACCCTCATACTCATCTGTTGCCCCACTGATTTCTGGCTGTTATTTCACTTGAGAAGTCACAGACTTTAGCAGAGTAATTTTCACACTCTCTCATGCCTGTGTTTATTCAATGCTTTGTTCGTCTTCTTTTCATGTAATTGTAAGAAAAATTAGAGATTGAGTGATACAGTTAAAGGCATATAACTCCTATGAAGATTTATAGATTTTTAATGCCAAATAGTTGATTTTTTTTAATTTGTTTAAGTTAGTAGAAATTGAGAATTTCCAAGAATCAGGGTGAAATAAACACAGAACCATATAATGGTTTGGGCTGGAAGGGAATTTAGAGATGACTTAGTCCAACCTCCCTGCCATGGACAGACACACTTCTCACTCAGAGCATCCACCATGGCTCTGAACAGTTCAGGGCATCTGCGGCTTCTCTGGGCAACTTATTCCAGCATCTCACCATGATACAATCTTCCACATGATCTAAAGGGTGGAGACTTAGGCACTCACTAAAGGGTGGAGATTTAGGCACTCACAGATCTTTTGGAGTACAGAATGTTCAGTCCTGTAGTTGCACGCAAGAACGAGTTGGATTTAACAATATCTTCCACTATTACCAGTATGCACTAAGAGGAAAATATTGCCCTTCAGCATTTGCTCAAGGCTTAATACAAGCTTACTCATCCTTGTCTGGCACATGAAGATAGATGCATTAGGCCAAATTAAAAAAAATGAGAGAGATCATAAACCTATTTCTTATCACAACAGAAAGACATAATTTTTACAAGAGACCAAATGCCTACCTAAGGCCGCTGAAACTATCAGAGGCTTTTTAACTTGGCATAGCTTCAACATGACAAATCAGTACAACCTTCATCTGGTTATTACTCCCTGTAATTAGGTATTCACTGCAAAGTTTGGCCTGCCAGGTTATGTTTTTTAAGAGCTCCATTTGGATCAGTTCAGAAGGTCAATGTGATGGTCTAGTGCACCAAGAGGCTGCCATGGTCCTGAGGAGAGCCCACTCACAAGCCCTGCCTGGGGCCTGAGAAGATTCATTTAGCCTCAGGCTCGGGTTGCTCTGTCCTATGGGTGCTTCCCCCAGCCCCCCATCAGTGTGCTGGCTTGCTGCCTTGCTTTTGCTCTGTGATCTCTCCATCAACCCTGCTGCTATTACCACTCTCCTTTGCTTATCCCACTCTCAGATCAGACTGTGCCCTGGCAATGAGAGCTCGACTCATCCTCTGCTGCATCTGCTCTCAGCTCTTCCTTCCCCTTTAGCTCTGGAGTCCTTTTGCTGCTGGCTGGTACTCAGTGGCCACTATTCCTGTCAAAATGAATCTCTCTTAGAAGTGAGGCCCCTGAAAGTCTTCAGCATTTAATGCAAACAGCTGAGCATGGAGCAGCTCAAATGAACCGCTCACTATGAGCACAGAAAGTTACAAGATTTGCCTTCAGTACCTTGCATGCTTCTCCCACTGTAGCCACTCCTTTCCAAAATGTGCTAGTAACTCTTCTTCCAACATTCTCGTGCACTTGCAAGCTCTGCCTGGAATGGGTAAAACAACTTGAACAATGCCCCATTTGCAAACCTAGCAGCAACTGAAGAAGGGGGCATCCTACTGCTTTTGGTGTTGAATAAAGCTGAAACCAGTCTGACTCATCAATCCCAAAATTAAGCATTCTGATAGTGAGATGAAGATGTGGTAGCACTGGTAAAGTACCCAGATAAAGGAATAAACATGTGATACTACCAACAACTTATCTAAAGCTGCTGAACTGATGCAGCTGGCCTGGAGACATGTGACTGACAGTGAGTCACTCTATACCATATAGTCCTGAATTTTAGCAGCAGTCTTCTAACACATTCCTTCTAGGAGTGTATGTGTGGAGGTTCCTCCCATGAGTGGAGATGTCCCTCAATGTTACCTTTTCAGTCTGAGCATGAGATTTGCCTACAATCACTGGTGTGGGTGAGTAACATCAATCTCTACTTAGTAATTAATACAAGTGCTTTAATATCATTGACTCAACATTGTTTTATAATACACTATATTAAAATAGTTGCTATAGCTCCTATACTGTGTAATAAATAATTCTGATAAAGATCTTCTTATTGTTATCATAAAAGATCATATATATTTATATAAATAAATCTGGTTTGCCATCCTTAATCTTGCAGGACAAAGTTCAAATACACATGTATAATTCTTTAGACATAGATTGTTGACAAATCTGGGACTAAGGTTGGATCTCCAGCCACACCCAAGCTACTCTGAGGAGTTTAGAGAGCAAAGGGGTCCTTTCTGCACCCTGTGACTCAACAGGAGTAAACTTTTAGTAAACTTTGTATGAAGCTTCTCCTGCCCACAACGAGTCTAGCTGTGCTTCAATCTATATGGCTTTGTATGAGAACAGCTGAAGGCAGAAAAGATTATTAGTGCTAGGGGAATCAGCTGGAGAAATGGCCAAAGAGGGACTCACACAGCCAAAAAGAGAAATGCATATTGCTCCCCATAGCCATAGTCAATGAATTGACTTCAGTGATGGTATCTTACACCTGACTAACATCTCAAATTTTTTACCTTTCTTGCAATTGCTCCAGGAGCCAGGAGATAAAAGGGCAGGTCATTTAATTCCTTTTACTGTACCCCTAAGCCTGTGGTGTACAGCTGCGGATGAGGGACTCTAAGAAAACACTCTAAATAATTGGTTGAGATCTGCTGTAGAGATACTTTGTAGCTCTCCTAACAATGAAGTTGCATCTAACTTACTAAATAATGTGCTCCTCAGACAGAGTCTNGTAATTAATACAAGTGCTTTAATATCATTGACTCAACATTGTTTTATAATACACTATATTAAAATAGTTGCTATAGCTCCTATACTGTGTAATAAATAATTCTGATAAAGATCTTCTTATTGTTATCATAAAAGATCATATATATTTATATAAATAAATCTGGTTTGCCATCCTTAATCTTGCAGGACAAAGTTCAAATACACATGTATAATTCTTTAGACATAGATTGTTGACAAATCTGGGACTAAGGTTGGATCTCCAGCCACACCCAAGCTACTCTGAGGAGTTTAGAGAGCAAAGGGGTCCTTTCTGCACCCTGTGACTCAACAGGAGTAAACTTTTAGTAAACTTTGTACGAAGCTTCTCCTGCCCACAACGAGTCTAGCTGTGCTTCAATCTATACGGCTTTGTATGAGAACAGCTGAAGGCAGAAAAGATCTTGCTATTAGTGCTAGGGGAATCAGCTGGAGAAATGGCCAAAGAGGGAGTCACACAGCCAAAAAGGGAAATGCATGTTGCTCCCCATAGCCATAGTCGATGAATTGACTTCAGTGATGGTATCTTACACCTAACTAACATCTCAAATTTTTTACCTTTCTTGCAATTGCTCCAGGAGCCAGGAGATAAAAGGGCAGGTCATTTAATTCCTTTTACTGTATCCCTAAGCCTGTGGTGTACAGCTGCGGATGAGGGACTCTAAGAAAACACTCTAAATAATTGGTTGAGATCTGCTGTAGAGATACTTTGTAGCTCTCCTAACAATGAAGTTGCATCTAACTTACTAAATAATGTGCTCCTCAGACAGAGTCTGAAGTTTCACTTTTAGTGCCCTTGCCATCTACACATCTATCAAAGACTTAATAATAGCCACCTGCATCATCCAAAAAGGCAAAAACAAGAGGGGGTAAAAAAAGTGCTAAACCTCTGCAAAATTTTGAGAAAAATATACATTGTATTTTTTAAAGCATCAGGAGTTTGGAGGAAGCTAAAAGAAAAGATTATGTTCTGTTAGAAAATTTTTTGAGAGCAACTTGCATGTTGCATCTTAAGCACAAACCTTTTGACAAGCCTGTTGGATATATTGTAATATTTGTCCACGTCTCACAAAAATTACTTAAACTGGAGGATATGATATAATATGAACTTAATTGATATGAATATATTTTTAATATCTAGAAATTAAATTAATTTTCCCCTGGTTTTTTTGTAGTCTGTTGATAAAGGATGCTTTTAGACAATAAAAAGAAGACCAAATATACATCTCTAACAACTCAATCCTACTGATTAAGAGATTTAAATTCTTTTAAGGGAAAAAAACTATATAAACATAACCTTCTCACTTTGTCAAAAATATTAAATGAGTTAGAAATGGAACTAGAAGCATTTTTGACACATTTTCAACATGCAGATAGCTTTCATCGTCTTTCCTTCTTAAAGATAAAAGTTGCATGTAAGAAATAGAGTACTTGGAGACTATTGTGTATCTGGTAATCAGCTGATCTCAAAAGCCTCCAAAATTATGAAACATAGGCCAGCTGACTATCAGTAACTTTACTACTGTACACTGTATACACTAATACATTACAGGGTATTATCAGCCCAAATATAGAAGAGAGGCTCCACAAGTAAAATTTTAATTAATATAAATTCAATTACATATTGTTCCATATTTGATTAACAAAATCAGGCAAAAATAAAGTGAAAACATTTATTGTTTTTGGAATAATATGTGTGCTGTTTATTTGCTATAAATACAGCAACTTCCTTTAAATATGACTCATTCCAGGGAAGCTCAGAGACTGTCTTTAAAGTATTAACCATGGTGGCATATATTTTTTCTTGGTTTGAAGGACTGTGTTCCTTCTAAAAAAAGAATGTTATAAATTTAGAAAAACACCCTATTGATTTCAGAAAAGGATGACATAAAGAGTATGTTGTTGACTCACTGTCAGCTACATCTAGAGACAAATCAACATATTTCCATGGAGAATGTCTTGTGCTTGCAGTTTACAGTCAATAAGGAGGACAGAAGTGATAATATATGACACTTTCTGCTTACATATTCATTTTTGTATCCTAATATACCTCTGAGACAAGTTACAAATGGTTTAAAGCAGAAATACCGAAGGAAGACATTTCTTTTTCTGTCAAGGGTCATGGAAAAAATAAAAAGTAATATGCATAAAATCTAAATAACTGGCACTTGCCTTAGTACCAAATTCTGAAAGGTTTTTTTAATATTTGATTGTGTAACTAGATTTTGTAGTACATCAATCATTATCTAGATGTGCTCAGTTTGTTGTATTTACGAGCAACATTTGGTTGAGCACTTGGCAGTGACTACAGGCCACTGGAACCCTTCTGTTGCTACAACCTCAGGCTTGTTCTTAACTGAGAAAAAAACAGGAAGTGGCACACAAGAAATTGGAAGAGTAATCTGAAAGCCAAAAAGCTGAATGTCTATGGCTACAGAATCCAGTTAATTTATTTCTTCATTTCATTCACTCCTTTGCATCTTTCAGTTAAAATATGGGTTTCATTGTTTTGGTATTTTTCTTTTTCTTGTATATGTTTTAAATGTCTTAAAATCTGAACTGAGCTCAGCTTATGTTCTGACAACCGAGATACTTCTAGCTCTGCGCCATGCTTTGCCCACTGCCAAAAGCTCTGCCAAAAATTGCTCCAGAGGGGCTGACAGTGATAATATCACCCTAAAGCAGAACACTTTATGGCAAGGAAAAAAAGCCTCACACGCTCTCTTAACCAGTTGTATGCAAGCATATCACTTTTGAAGGTTATCACTGCTATTCCTGCCTACTCAGAGCATCAAAAGAAGATGGTTTTGCTACCATTGTATGACATTTCTTTCAACAAAGTTGATAAATTTGTGACCACTTAAATGGGGTGTGAGAGGTGGGATGCACAGGTAAGATTACAGGCATCCCAAATAAATACATGTAACTCAAATCCCAATGCATTTTATTTGGAGTGATTCAGAGGAGTATGACTGTGATGCACAGCATTAAAAACATTGTACAATTGCTTAATGCAATTCATATTTGCAAAGAGGGCATATCAAAATTTACAGCAGTGAAAATCTCCATCCCTAAAACCTCAAAATGCCTTAGCAAGTTCCAATAACAATCTGCCTCTCTGAAGGGGGCTAGAGAGCAGAAAGGATGTGCAGAGTGGCAAGTCTTAAAGACCAGTAGGAATATTTAATGAAGGAATCTGGCACATAGACAAGGCCTGTAATAAAGGTTGAATTACTCCTTTTAAGGCACTCTTTTCAATCACCTAGCTCTGGAGCTTTGGAAAACCTTGCAATTATCTAAAACTCGATTAGCATACAACTACTTTTATCCAAGACAGTAATGCTGGGTTTGTTTATCCAAACTGCAGATTAACGAGGTCAAAGATGCAGACACCCTATACACTGCGTATGGAGATCTTACCAGTTTTACAGGTGAAACCTTTCAAGTCTCATCTGTCAAAGCAGCATTGTACAAATGTGACTCAACTGCTTTCAGAGCCAGGTCACACCTCAGCTGCACAGCTGCTGGCTCCAGAGGCCCACATCAGAGCCTGAGGACGATGGTTTGCCAGGCTGGGGTCTGGCCACTCCTGGGCACTGCAGGTCACACCCTGAGCAGTCCCTACAGCTCAGCTATGGGTGTGCTCACCCTGCACATGCCACCTGAAGGGACTCGGCTGGGGCACTCTCTGGGGGTGACCCACTTCTGTTCCTGGGAACTGAGACATCACTTACCACAAACCTCTGGAAATGATGGGGTAATGATGTAATGATGGGAAATGATGACTGCAGGGGTACAGATGAGAGCCACAGAAGGTACATTCAAACATTTAGGAGTGAAGAATACAAAAATAGAACATTTTAAATATATGAAAGGTAGGCCAAAAATTCAGCACAAATTAAACTGCTTTCCAGAAGTTATTTTTTCTTTCCTTTGCATTAGCTGTGTTGTTTTTATTAACACAGTGCTCTTACTCTCTGAGACAGTAATGCAGGAAGACCAGGGCTGCAGGAGAGAGGAAGCCACTGCACCAGGTCTCCATTTCAGGGCCTCTTCCTGAAACAAGCTACAATGGAATGTGTGACACAGCCTGAGGTGTGTGCTCAGTGCATCCAGTTGCCAGAAGTGGTATCTGCTGTAGAGAGCAGAGGACAACGTCTGAAAACTGGAGCTGCTACTTCTGTAGTACATATTTTTCGTTCTACATCTGTAAAACCAACCAGTCAAAGTCTGTCGGGAAAGAAAATCTACGAAAAATAAGAGAAAAGAAAGAAGGCAATCAAAAGAAAAAAAAAGACAAAGATAGAGCTCAGTGGATGAAAGGTAAGTGTCAGGAAGTTACCAATATGAGAGAGTATATTAAATAGATATAGGAAATCAACTATAATTTTAAAATGCTTGGTAATTAAACAGGAAACAAAAGTACAGAATGAAATTTGTCTGGGGAAAGGAAATCTAATAAGATTGTGGAAACTGGAGAAAAAAAATTACATTCCAAATGAATTAGGAAAAAAAAGCAATCAGAAAGAATCAGAAAACAGTTGCTTCAAAATGACAGCGAGTTATAAATATTTTCTAAATTGCTGTGTCAACATACAAATGTATGCACAACAGTGTGAAATAACTAATTACATATAGAGCTAAAGTGTAAGTCTCTAATATCCTTATCCTTGCATTGACTTTCCAGAGCTAAATAACAAAGTAAAGTTCTTTACTTCGTAGGAATAATCCAAGCCTTAAGAAATCCTACAAAACATTATACTGTTACAACTTTATTAAAATTCGATTCCATTGCAGAACATAAAAAAATATTTTAAACAGTATCAGCTTAAGCTCCACCAAAAATTTTACAAATTTAAGCTTTATTAGATTAAGAAAATGACATACATGTCCAAAAAGACATGTTAAAGAAAAACATTTTAATACTTGCTTTGTGTTTTCTGTAGCATTTAAAAATATTTTAAAATGCTTATTGAATAACAGAACATGGAGTTGAAACTGATTCAAATCAAAGTACCTTAAATGCAATGATATATAAATTGTTTCCATTATTTAGAGATGTGTAAAAAATATAAGCAGTGCAAATGCTGTATTATTTATTAGCTTTATGCCCAAAAGATTGTATTGAGGGAATGTAATTTGCATCACTCTACTTTTAAACTATTGCCATTGTTAGGAAAGCCAATATGTCTAAAGGACAACTTTTTTCTACATAAATAAAAAATTAAATATGCCTAATAATATGCCTACTCAGTATTTGTGACATGATCTTTATTTGAAACAGTTTTCATTATAAATTGCTGTGTATATCCAATTTTCTGTTCATTATAGTAACAGTTAAGTCTTAATCCTTAACCTTAATGACCCCGGGTAGCAAATTTCAAATTTATCTAAAAAATTGCAGTCTTGAGTACTTGTCTATCAGATAACTGAATGTTATAACCTTCACCAGAAGTACAGAATGAAGATTCACTGGAGACTTCCACATAGTTCAGACTTTATCTGCATGATCATGAAAAAATAACAAAGCAGCAGGACAAAGTATTGAAAAAGTAAAATATGCTTAAATCTGCAGATACAATAAAACCATCCCAAACTTGCACAGAATAATGAAGTTGGGGGGCACTTTAGCCTAACTCATTGTTTTATGAGGATGAAAGGACATTCACTGTGCTTCAGTTAAGAAGTGTGTTTTGTTATTTCAATTTCATTCAGGTAGGAAGTGGGAAATGATGGTTTTGAACTTAGCAAGCTCATACAGAGCTTTGATGGGCCTGTCACATAATACTTTAGGTTTTTTTGAGACTATTAACTTAGATTCAAATGAAAACAAATTTTGCCCAAATGATGCACATCTCAAATTTAAAATGTGATAATAAATATCTTTCACACCAAGATGCAAAAGTTACATGCTGCATCAGAAAACACACACCTTACTTATTTTTTGACAATGGATGGACAGGAGTTAGAACAGATTTGGAGAACTAGACATGCTTGAGTAGAATTTTCTGCTAGACCTGAATGCTGCAGCTTCTTTTCAGCTCTGAAATAAGATGGCAGAATGGCCTTCCTAATTGTATGTCCATGTTCGCTGCAAATAGAAAAAATAGTGCAAGCATGGTAATTTACAGAGGAAAAAAAGCTATCTGAAAAATTCTCTTAAAAGTGAATGAGCAAAACATGGCCATGACTTCTGTCCTGACTGAATACTCATCAAGTTCACCTTGTCTGACAGGTAATGCCTACATGCTGCTCAGGCACAAGAATATCTAGGATGTGATGGAAAGAGGAGGAAACCATCACACATACAATAGGCAGGGAATTATACACACTTATTACATCTAACTAAAAATTCCTAATAGAAACAAACTTACAATACTCAAAGCCAGCAAAAATTATTCGTTTACTGATGCAATGATGCAAGGCATATTTCAATGTAAAAACTGAATTTATGTGTTTATTCTCCCTTTTATTTCTCATTGAAGGAGCCATCAGTTGCATCACTAATAGGGTGGCAATTTGTAGCACTGTTTGAATCACTCAGTCCAACTGACAGGAGACATTTCTTTCTGAGTCCTGGCATAACAGGAACTCCCTCCCTTTTTTTGCCAGTTATCTTCACCTCAGTTGTTGTCATCTACAACCATTGTGTGCTCCATCTATTAACTAATCCTGCCCCCCAACAGAGTAATACTTCTGGCCTCCTACCAGCTACACTTTTATGTCCTTCAATTCTCAGGACTTTTAGTTAGAAATCCTGTTCCACCACTACTCAAACTTTGGCTAAAGCTCAAATCTTTGTGCCTTTCGGCTGCATTTCACAAAGAACACAGTGCTTACAACATTCTAGATTAAATTATCAGTGTAAATGTCTACAAGTTATCTAGATTAGTTTTATTATAACACCCACTCAACTTCAGGTTTTCATATCCATTAGCCTGAAATCCTTAAATAATACACCTTTTGCCTGATTTTTTGGTGAACATGAACTTAGTGTTCCTGAAGTCATCCCTTTTCTGATCCTGACCTCAGGCTTTTCTCATTTCTTTCCACAACAAAAACAGATTAGCCAAGTTGCTACTAGTCCTGACATCTGTGTAACTCTTAATTTTCCCAAACACCAGCCAAGCCTACCTTCTCCACTGACTCTCCAAATCCCACATCATTCCTCCTTACCAAATCAAACATGATAGATACAATGCCTCAGAAACTTCACTTGAGACCAGGGCTCAGAATGATGCAACACTCTTCATCACCTTGGGCTTCAAGTCTGCACTGGGGCCCCAGGCTTCCTTGACTTCCCACTTTTTTATGTCTTGCTCCTTCCACAGTAGTCCTTCTTTTCCCAAATTCATAGAATCATAGAATGCCTCGAGTTGAAAGGGTATACCAAAGTCAAGGAATACCAAAGTCAAACCCCTGGCCCTGCAAAGGACCATACCAAGAATCACACCATGGGATGGAGAATGTTGTCCAAAAACTTACATCAGACTTAGTGCCCTAACCACTGTGGAGTCTGTGCCAGGCCTCAACAACCCTCAGGATGAAGAATCTTTTCCTAATACACGACCAAAGCCACCACCACATGTCCATGTCGTTCCTGTAGGTCCTTTGAGGGTCACCAGGAGGAAATGAAGCGCTGCCCTCCACTTCCCAGGGAAGCTGCTGCCTGCTGTGAGGTGTCCCCCAGCTCTCTTCTCCAGGCAGAGCAAGCCAAATGACCTCAGCTGTTTTTCATGTCGCATCCCTTCTAGACTTCTTTAGCATCTAAACAGCCCCTTTTTAGACGCTTTCTGACATTTCTAATGATTTCTGTGAGCTTTCCCCGCGAAAACTATCAAACTATCGACAACACAGCCCGAGTGCCCTTCTCTTGGGGCGTGGGGGGAACCTTCTGGCCGCCCTACGGAAGGGTCCCGCAGGGCCACCGCGTTCCCTGAGGAAGATGAGAACGCAAAGTGGAGCTCTTTCGGACGGGCGCCGGGGGCACCTTGCGCTTGGTTTTAAACCCGGGCCTCCGGCGCGGCTGCTTGACCCCCGCCGCCCACCCGCGCTGCCGTCGCCGCTCGGCCCTTCCGTACAACACGGTGCTGCTGTCCCTCCTCGGCAGCCCACGGGAGATCAGAGGGCCGGGGAGGGCACACGGGGCTGCCGGCAGCGCTGCCCGGCTGGCGGGGAGAGGGGCGGGCACACGGGATTGCCGGCAGCGCTGCCCGGCTGGCGGGGAGAGGGGCGGGCACACGGGAGATGGGGGGAGGCAGCGTGAGGGCCCCCACCGAGCCCAGGGCGACTGGTGACGAGCGCCCCGAGCGCCGGCCGCCCATTGGCTGTAGCGCGGGGGGCGAGCAGCCAATCAGGGCCGGGCTCGGAGCGGCGCAGCGCTCGCCCTCGCCTCGCCCCGCCCGGCAGCCCCGCGCGCGGGGGGCGGGGTCACGTGACGCTCTGTTTACATCCTCTCAGCTGTCGGGCCCCGCCTCCCCCGTCCCGTCCCGTCCCGTCCCTCGCACCGGCACCGGCCGCCGAACCGACCCGCGCACCCCCGACCCGCGGCCGCCAGCGCCGCCCTCCCTCGCTCGGCCGTTTGCCCGCGGCCTGCCGGAGCGCTCTCCTGCCTGCGATTCTCGCCCTCACCCCCCAGGCGGGTCTCGCCGGTGCCGCCCAGCGCAGGGTCCGGGGCCCGCTGCGGAACGGGTGAGTGCCCCGCACTGGGTGGCGGGGGGGCAGAACTGCGCTCCGGCCGCGCTGTGCGGCGCGGCGGCCCCGTCGGGTGGCCGGGACGGTGGGTTGCGGTGGGGGAGGGGAATTTGCGGCCCTCCGGCCCCTGCCCTTCGCTGGCTCCCCGGGCGCTCCGCTCCCCATTGTCCGCGGGCCCCGCACGCAAGCGCGGGGGAAGGGGGATGAGGGGGAGGCGTTGTTTTCGCGCAGTCGGGACAGGGCGAGGGCTCGCCCTAGGGAGGGACAGCACCGGCTGTGTGCGTACGCCCTCGGCAGCCCCTTCTTCTCCTCCCCCTCCTTTGCCCGACCCTTGCCACCCCTCGCGGCGTCTGCGTAATGAATAATCTCCGGCCCAAAACGAGCTGGGGGGAGGTGAGGTGGTTGGTGTAGCTGCCGTGGGCCTGGGAGCTGTGAGAGGACGAGGACAGGAGAGAAGGTTGCAGCCTCGAGGTCCCGGCGGGGGGGTGGTGGTACAGGCAAGGTGAGGGCAGCGCTTGTCCCCCGCTGCGGCTCAGCGCCCTGCCTCCCCCTGTGACGGCTGTGCGTTTGCTTTTCGCCTTTGAGGAAATGCAGTGAGAAGGGAAGCCTGCGGTTTGGGGGATTTCTTTGGGCTTGGTTTGTTTGTTTTGTTTCTTGTTTTCACTGTCGAGTCTTTACAACCTCGTGGGTTTGTGGGGACTGCGTCTTCCAGGCCGAGGCATCGTTGAGGGGTGCGTGAGGCAACATTTTGTTTTGTTTCAATAAAAACCCGTGGGCTAATGCAGGGTATTTCTCTTTCTGGAAGTGGAGGAGGTGGTGCGGCTGCGGCATGCGTAAGATACTTTGTTTACATAAATAAAGTGTGTGAAATGCGCGATAACTTCGCTTTTCGCCCGCGATCCAGGGTGAGTCGGTCGGTGAGCATTCCTGGCGGCAGCCGCCGGAGGAAAAGGAGCAGGCTGCCGCGGCCCCCCGCTTTGCCATAAACGCACATTTTGTCTCTGTTTATATTGTGGTCTCTGTTTTGGCTGGGAGAAGACTAAGGGGAGGAGCAGGAACTGGCTCCGGGGCTGCGGCCTCCTCCTCCCGTCTGTTTTCTTTGTTGTTATCAGCTGGAGGAGGTGTCCCGGGGTCGCGTCTGGAGCTGAGCTGCGGTCTGCGGCGGTGTTAATGGGATTCCTCTTGGGCCCGAAACCCTGGGCCGCCTCCGCAGTGCCTGTGCGGGTCGGCTCTGCCCTCCGTGCGCCCTCCTCCCCCGGCCTCGGCAGCTGTCGGCGGCTCGCTCTGAAGTTGCAGGAAGAGAAGGGGGGGCGAGGGAGAAGGAATCTTGGCATTTATTTGATACTCGGTCAGCAGCCTGGGCCTGCTTTATGCAGCTCTGTCATACAAAAAAAAAACAAAACAAAACCAAAAAAACCCCACCAAAAACCAACAAAAACAAAAATGGAAATGTTTAGAAGGGTGAGGGCTGTCTGTTTGAAAGCCTTTATGAAAGTGCTAAACTGCTGCAGTGTGTGGAAAATGCTTGTGTCCTTGCAGTACTTGCCAGTGCCAACATAATTGGTGTTCTCCTAGGGGGTATTTTTTTTTTTACTCCTGTCAAGTAATAGGTCAAGCACAGTTGAACTGCAGGCTTTAGCAAGAATGTAAGGTTTCTTCTCATAAAGTGCAGCAAATGTTGAGACCCACACAAAAAATAGCCAGAATAAGGCTAGTCAGCACTTCAGCAAATTAATGAAGATACCCAATTCCTCTTGACCGTATGACCTCTGTGTTACAGAGCATGCTTTTCTAGATGGAAGGCACAAAAAAACCAGTCCTTAGAGTTAGTAAATTATAATAATATGTGGTGAGAATGTCTTTGTAACCTTAATCCATTCTGCTTGCAAATGAATTATAATGTGCTATACGCTTTTTTCCTCAACAGGACCATTACCTTACTCTGGGCAGAAGATCTCTGGAAAGGATCAGGCTTGGATAAATGGAGCTGTCTTCTGCAGAACTCCTGCCTGATTTGTTGGGAGAGTTTGAAAAGTATTTTGGATTTGTAGGTGGAAAAATGTGTGACAGATCGATTGGTATTTTAACTGACTCTGGGTGAATAAATATAATGATAGGAATGTTAGAAGTATGTGAGTGAGGTCAGAGAGCCACAATAAGGGCTTTGGAGATGGACACGTAGCCAGATGTTCTTTACAACAGTCAGTGTCCCTCAGAAGTGGTAGAAAATACAATTGGATGTTGTTGGGAGGTCTGCAGTGAGGAGAATATAATGAAATCACAGAAACAGAAAAAAGTATGTAATACTGGACAGGCCTGGATGGTCAGATTTTATCACTGTGTCTGTGCTGGGTTAGGTTCCTTCCCTGCATCATCTCTGATCTTCACTCCAGAATTTTTGTAAAAATTTCCCTGCCTCTCTAATTGGTCTTCTTTCTGGATTTGCTTCATCTAATCTGTGGCATTATTTGCTTTAGATATGTGACTGACCAGTTTCAATTTTGCAGTATTCTATTGATAAATTATGAAATCTTGCCATTTTTGTAATCATAATCTTGGCGGTTTGATGGATTTAATTGGTTGTCTTATGTTTGCCTGTCAGTGACTGCTGCAACCTGCAGCTCCTTTTGAAGAGGCTCCTGCCTAATAGGAGACTTAAAAATAGGACCTCAGTGTCAGGCATGTGTTATAGTTTCCATGACTGTGGTGCACTGTACCAGAGTAGTCATTTGGCTGTGTTTCTGTAAACTTGAAGCACTTGGAGATGGAAGTGTGTATTCTGAAGCTGAAGGTAGGATTCTTAGGCATGGTAGCAGTGCAGGTGTAAGTCTTGAAGCAAACTTGGAGGACATTAGCACAGAATTCCTACTGCAGCCCATTGTGGTTCATCGTTCTTGTTTTTTCCCCTCAGAACCAGGCAATAAAATTTCCCTATGCATTGTCTCAGAAAGGTTTATGTTGGGTGTTTCAAAAGTTCCCCAGAACAAATACATTAAAAGCAATTCTGAAATACTAAGCATTATGGTAGTGCTCATGCCAGTCTTAGAGGTGCATGGAGAGAAACACCTGAGAATACAGTCATTTTTTCTGGATGAGAGGTGTCTTTACATGTACCTGTTCTTGTAATTTCCTGCATTGTTCCCATTTTCAGTAGGAATGTCACAGAGATCTGCTGTTCTACCCTGCTGAAGTGAAAGTGATGTTCTGGAGCTCTCTGTGTAAGAAAAATGCCTTGAAGTCTCCAGCGCTTGGCACTCTTGAATGCAGACGTCGTTTATATAATCTCATTTGTTTTACCTACTTAGAATGTAAACTCCTCAGAGCAAAAGTGGGTAGAATGTAGATGCAATTATGTTTTGCAAATGAATAATCAGGTGTGTGACTGGCCTAAGGCACTCCAGGAATCTTCCGGTAGGGTTGGAAGTTGATCTGCATACTTCATCCTCTCCAACAAGTGTGGATTTTTTGGATGGAGAATTCTTTTAATGTATCTGCTTTGCAGAACTGTGTTCACACTGCTCTGCTTCATCATTTATGGAGTTATAGGGACTGAAGTGTGGTAGTTATATCAAATATTATGGGTATAATTACATGAGAGCATCAGGAAATAACTAGTGTGTTCCAATTCCTTTGGGCCTTATTTGTGTGCACTGGATGTTAATGAAAGCCTTCAGGCCTCCTTCATGCAAGCTCTTAAAGCAGTTTCTGCTGCTGTGTTACTTAAGAAATTTGGGCTGGACTTCTGGTCCTGGAAGAAAGGATAACATTTATAGCAGCTCAGGATGCTGAATATAATATTTGTAGAACTGAAAGATAACTGGCTGGCATTCAGAAGAAGGGTGTTGGTTTTCTGTCCTTTTTGTCCTGGTATGTCATGCCTACTTCATGTTTCAATGAAAGTCTTGCAAAGTTGACAGTGATGTTAACCTCAAGGAGCTTGGAATACTGATGGAATGCATGTGTGTGCATTCTTGCTGAATCTACTTCTGATCAGAAGCTTCTTGGAAATGTTGAAAGTAAGAAGTAAAAGTAAACTGTAAGCAAAATTGTCTTTAAAAATAGCAGTTAGTCCAAAGAAACTTATTTTTAGAAAGAAGAAAAGTATTGGAACAGATAGGGTTGGAAACAGGTCTGGAGAAAACTTGTAGGGTCTTTATCACTTATACATTGTGACTGCAATTGGTATGTGACATATTTCTCAATTAATTTTATCAGTTCTTTAAATTGAGGCACAAAAGTATGAATTTTCCTTTATTGTGAGGAAAAGGCAGTGGTTTAGAGGTCATTACAGAACACTTAAAATAAGCAAAGGAAGACAAACTCCACAGGCCTAAAAGAGATTAGGTGTGAATCAGGACTCGCCATGGGAACTCACAGGCTGCAGGTTCTGCTGTTTTCTCGTACAGTGAAGTTCTTGAGTGGGGAATTCCTGTAGAACTTCTCAGAGGGGCTGTCTTGGGGCAGAAAAATACTTGGAGCTGGCTGCTTTAAAAATGCATTTTATGAACGCTAGTTTTGGACCTCTGGCTTTGTTTTGTTTAGTGAAGACAGGATGTAAATATCTTGCTTTTACAAATGCAGAGTATTGAGCTCTATGAGTTGCATGCAATTGGAGGTTTAAGATACTGTGAGTGTTGTTAAGGTTGCGTAACTGGTGATGTTTGGAATGCCTCTCAAGTATAGCATTTCACTTGATTTTCTCACAGTAGTATTTGGTCAGCATATGGTTGCGAAGCAGAGTTGCATTTGCTGCGTTTCTAGGGTGCAAAAGAGTACAATTGCAATTAATGTTGAAAAACTTGTTTGAGGAAACAATTCAGAATTTGATAACAAAACCTTAAAATCAGGTTTAAAAGGTAACAGGCTTTCATCGAGTGGTTTGATAGTGACATGTTTTTAATCCTGAATGAAAGACATTTATATGGAGGTGCTGCAGGGCATCAAAGTTGTCAGCATGGAGCTGTTAGATATGAGAGGATTTACTGGAGACCTACATTATTTGAAGTATTAAAAACAAACAAACAAAAAAAAACCATGGCAGGAAAAACTGAATTAGAGATAGCTCAGCCAGTTAGAGAAGAGAATCCTTGTCTTGGTTGATGACATGCATGCTTTACTGGAGATGGTGTGTGTTTAGAGACACATATAAACAGAGAATATGTGGACAACCAACCAATTCTGTGGCAGTGTAGAGGCTGTAAACAGGATTTCTGTTCTGAATGTTTTTAGAGCCTGGTGATGACGGACTGGTTGCAAGTCAGTGTCTCCAGGTTTGCTCTTCTGGTCTCTTTTGGCCAATAATGTCTTCTGTCTGGTTGCTTTTTCTGTTCCAACTGCTGTGTTCCTTTCAAAGCAGTCTTCAGTGACACGGAAGGAGCAGCTCCTCTGACTTAGTTGCAGAGAAGCAAGAACAGGATGTGGCCAGAAGAGTTTTCTGTTTTGTTGTTTAGCACTAATTGTTGCTGTAGCACCGGCCAAGTAGCCAACAGTTAGCATGAGCACCTAAAATAGCACCAGAGGTCTGTGGTAGAGCCCTCACGTCACAAGTACCAGAAGCTTGCTGTTTTTATTACAAAACCATTTCTTTGCATGATTTCTAAACAGATAAGTCCTACTAAACCTGTCAGTAATCATAATTATTTCTTCCTTTTTTTTAACAACTGGCTTGTTAAAGTTTTAAGTGATAGGTGCATATTTCTAATGGCAAATTAAGCAATCCTGAAAACTATTTTCAGGATGAACAGTGACAACTTTGTAATACTGGATAATGTTCCTCCAGGAGGCATCTGTCACTGGGAAGATTTTTTTTTTCCAGCTGATGTCTACAAATGTCATTTTAGATTTAATGGTAAAAGTTAGAGTCAAATCAGAGTTGTTCTAAAATACTAGTTTAAGATGTAGTGAAAGGCAGTATGCAGTAATATTGTAGACACAAAAGGAATGTAAGTATTAAAAGAATGTATTGGTACTATTCTTCAAGTAAAACAAATGTAATTGGTTATTAGTTGTCTTCAGGAATGAAAGGTAACTAGATTTTAAAGAGATCATCTCAGAGGTGACATGTCCTAATTATTTGTTCATGTTTAAAAAAGACAAATCTGCTAGTAATTGGAATTGTTTATAGTAATAGTCAGTTAGTGAATCAGAGTTGGCAATTGATATGCCTGTGGCATCCCCATCCTAGATGAAAGGCTTGATTCCTATAAGTAGTTGTTTTAACATTAAAAGAGGTATTAGGACCATGTGGTTGGCAGAAAATGAGACGTGATTACTATTTTGAGATTTTTTTTTTTATTTCTATAGCAAGTGTATAGCAGATATTTGGGAATTACCATGTGGTTTTCTTGACATATAAAAGAAAAAGCCAAGTAATGCTATTCAACCCAGTCAGGATGACTGTGCTGTTGTATCATGGTCTGTATATTAAAGTTAAAAAAAGAAATGATTGTGGGAGCCACTATCCTCTTAATCATATTTTCAGAACTGTTGTTTTTGCTTGATAGGTATGACTGAAATGAATGCAAGTCAGCATTGCTGAAAGACTGAACTCCAAAGCAGTTGCTAAAGGAGTTGCTTAATTTTGATAAATGGCTAATATTTCTGTAGTATAAATAACTTCAAGTAATCAGGAATGCTGTATTTCTACTGGTACATCAGTTTGCCATTACAGGATTTGATTTTCATTTGAAAGTCTTTGCCTGATACTCATGAAATTCTTGTTTACTGTTGTAGTTCTTGTTGGATTCAGTGGGTGGGGTTTTGCTGGCTCTTCTTCTGCTGGGCATGTGATCCTGCTCTTTATTTTCAAAACTGTTTCCTCTACCCTTTTGAGAATGAGCTGTGGTTTTCCTTTCATTCTATGTAGTCCAGTTTGTTTAGCTTTGCTGTGTTCTTCCTTCAAGAAAGTCTAAATTTGGTATTATTGCGGTCAGAAGGTCAGTGAAATTGGAAAGACACAGAAAAGTCAAGCTGCTGAGTTTCTTTGACTTCTGCTGAGCTGACATCTGCAGTATTATAAAATCCCATAGGCCTTAGTCTCTTGTTATTTGCTTCAGTTAATTATGCATTCATCATGACTAAGACTCATTACTGCCAAGTTTCCTGAGATTCTGTGATGTTTTCTGAAGTAATTCAGTTGTCAGAAAAAGTCAGTGTAAAATTTGCCTTCTCCATTCTGGCATGCTCTGGATAAATTGCAGTTGTCCATGATATAACTACATGAGGTTGTGTGAGTGTAGCAACCTCTTGTGTTGTATCTGTAAACTACACTTATGTAAGGTGAAAACCATGTGCTTTGCATGACTGCAAAAAACCTGGTACAGTGAGATTGTGGGAATGATGATTATTGTGAGCTGTGCAAGTGCACAGCTGCTATATAGGCAATGATAAAAGGTTCTCAGCTTCCATTTCTTGCTGAAGAGTTTGCATGAATATCTTGGAATGATTACTGGGACCTTCACAAATGCTTCAAATCCTTCCCAGATGACATCTGCCATTGTTGGTACTGTAAGTAAATTATAACTTCGGAGCCACATTTACAGTAGTACTTGATTCATACCTGAAGAAAAAGAAAACCAGTAATTCAGAAACATTTTCAAAATTATAATGTGTTTATATTTTGGTTTGTGCTTTAAAGAAGGGCTCTAAGGAGTTTTGTTTAAGTGTTTCTAGCTTTTAGTTTAGGTGTCCATGGCCTCAGGTCCAGTGAGTTGTGAGGCCAAGCACGTATTCTCAGTAGCAAACAAACAGATGTATTCAGCATCTGTGTCTATAATTTGCCACCACACCAACACAGGAGGCGGCACTAAGGCAAGCACAAACAGCACCAGTGGCCTCCTCCTGTTACTCTTTCTGGATGGTCGAGCTGAACGTGTGCAAACATAGATGTGTGTATGTATTAGAGATCTTTCCAGTTACTGGGTTTAGGCACTCATTCTACCCTGGAACTCTTCGGTCTGTTTATGCCCCATTGCCTCTTACGCACCTGCACATGCTCAGCTGCCAATCCCAAACACCACAGGTTCTCCAGCAGCCCACCTTGGATCCCTCCTTGTCCCTCCAGCTGCCTCACTCGGCCGGTGTGTCCCATCCCAGTCCCAAGGCCACTCTGCCTGTTTGCTGGCCAGTGCAGCTTGGTACTTGGTGTGATTGCACATGGACCTGCAGAAGCTCACGCTCTGCTTTGCTGGCACCACAGACTCACCAGCCCTTGTGACCTGTGGTCTGACTCCATGTCTTGTGGGTGCACACGGGCACCAAGCAGAGGCCTCAGATAGAATTGCAAAAGGAGATTGACAGTCTGACAGGAGAGGCAGGGCATAGCTGCACACACATACTGACCTGCAGCCTGCTTGTCACTCTAGATGTGGCTTTCCCATGCTTGTTTCTCCCCTAGTCACTGTGATTTTTCCCTTTCCTCACCTCTGGTTCCTCTCCCAAGCATCCACTCACACGACTTGTGCCATCCCCAAATCCCTTTCCCCTGCACTCCATGGGAGCTTTTACAGAGCTGCTTTTGTAGCTTTGTAAAAGTCACACCTTTGGATGTGGGAAATGCCTTGGAGAGGCATGGTGGTAGTGGGAATGTGGAGAGAGCTGATGGTAGGCTGGGTCAGGGTATTCACATGTTTCCCCCGCTGGTAAATCCACCCCTGCTCCTTTGTGTGCAGAACAGCTTTCTGTCACATAACCCAACAAAGTTAACTTTGATATGTGCAGGCAGATAATCTGTTTAATCATTTACAAACCCTGTGGAAAATTTAAGGTGGAAGGTACTGACTGGCCACAGAGGTGTAAATTAAAATGATTCTGTTACAAAAGCAATACTTTGAAACATTACCTCCAAGTAGGGAGAATAATAAAATATTTGCATGAACCTTTGTGAAACAGATTTTGGTCGCAGTATTAATGCTGTAACCTTTTACATTGTAAAGAAAAGTGTTGGTTTTTTTTTTCTGGATGACTAAAGACTTCAGTAGAATTTTTAATATAGATTTAGTTTGTACTTAATGAGTGTGTTTTGGAAGTTTGGATAAATCATCACTTTCTTTTGGTTAGAACCACGAAAGGGAAGTTGATCTCTGTTTTATATAAAGTAAGCATTGAAAGTCCTAAGTGGTAGAGATTTATGGATAAAGTCACATCATTATAGGTTGTGCTGTGTATGGATTTATGGTATGTGTGGAGACTCAGACATATTATGATATGGATCCTTAAAGTCTAAAGCTTTTGGATATGCAGGATTTGGGAATTAAAAAGAAGAAGGTGGGGTAGATATCCATTGCTTTCTTTGACAAGATAAAACACTAACTCAGTATGCAAGTGTTAGTGAGCAAGTTACATTTGAAAAAAAATGGTGATTCCAGTGTGATGCTTCTGGAAGATTGCAGGGAAAGAATTTTGTTTTGTGGTTCTGAGGAGGAGAAGCAGGAAACAGGAGTAGGCTTTACTCATTCTTCCCTCTTGAGAATCACCAGACTAACTAATAAAACAACTTTTCAAAAGATATTGTTGTATTGCACTGTGCTCTTTTGAGAATTAAGCACAGAAGAATGGGGATATATATTTTTTCCTTAAATTGTATTTGTTTAGCATCTCATAAGAAGAGGAAAATAAATAATCAATAAAAGTTGAGATTCTCAGGCTGTGAAAGTAAACTTCATGGTAATACAGTATTTAAGTTGTTTATGCTGTGACTATTGTGTGCTATTTTGAAGCTTTTAGATACATTTCTGAAGATTAGAAACCAAAAAATTTTAGTTTCCTTTGGAGGTTGGTAAAGTTGATTGATATTTCTGTTTTTAATTGGGCCTGTTTTTTTTCTTTGTGGATACTGAAGTAAATGCATAGCTCCAAGATGAGGTTTCAAGTGTCAGGAATGCAACTATCTTCTATTTTTACACTTGACCTCATTTCTGTTTTCTTTTACTAAAGGCAACAGGCGTATGTTGTTCTGTTGCTGCTAGAAGTGAGTTATTTAAATAACTTGAAATGTTTATGTGCAGTAAGTTTTTGAACTTTAGTACCGGCTGAAATAGTGAAAATTCTGTCATGGGCCACATTTTGCCTAGTCAAAGTTATATGAAGTGTGACTTGATCTGCTTAAGAACTATAACTTTTATGGTAAAAGGTTAGGAAAATGTTTCCTTTGCTGTACAAAATCTGCTTTGTATTTCATTTTAAAAGAGGATTCTCCTTCCCTATCCCCCAGTTGTTACTAGGGACTCTCTGATGATTACTCCAAGGAGAATAATTTTTATGTTCTGGTCAACCAAACTAAATTATTAACCATCTTTTATGAAAAGAAACAAGTTTTGTTTTTTTGTTTTAAAAATATTGATTCTCTCACTATTGTTCTTTATATATATATATATATATATATCAATCAAGGTGTCTTAGATGGAAAGCGATCACAATATTAAAATTTTCAGAAATGTGTCACTTTTATGCCTTTGCCTTTTCTGGCCAAACAGAATTAGATGTACCAGAACCAGTTCTTTTCACACATCACTCTACAGCTCTTCTGATTCTTAACATTTGCCAATTATAGCTTATATGAACCTGCTTGAAATGAATACTCTGTTAACTATCCTTCTACAAAGCTGTGTATTGTGGCAATGAGTTTTGCAGCTTGGTCACTCTGTAGCTCACTAATTTGTGAAATATGTGCACAGACAGCAGTTTCTGATATGCAAAACAGGTGCATGAGATGGGCTCAGTGAATATCAGACATTTGGACGTATTAAGCATCATCAGTTCATCTCTCTAGTGAAGTCCTGATGTTTTAGGCAGTGAACAAACTGCTATTACCTGGTACCTCCTGTTTCTGTGGGTCTGTTAGGCCCTCAAGAGAAGCTTTATCTTTCGCCTTTCTCCCAGCCAGCCTGTGATAAAGCTCTTTGGCTCATTTATACTGGACAAACTAAAAATAGTTGTGGCCTAGGAATAGACAGAGCCGTAGGCACATCTCTCAGGAGCTGAGACCTTTACAAATTGTGCTAGAAGAGGACTGCCAGCTTCTGTCACGGACACTGGGATCAGAGGAAGTCTAGGGGATCTNGGTCAACCAAACTAAATTATTAACCATCTTTTATGAAAAGAAACAAGTTTTGTTTTTTTGTTTTAAAAATGTTGATTCTCTCACTATTGTTCTTTATATATATATATATATATATATATCAATCAAGGTGTCTTAGATGGAAAGCGATCACAATATTAANGCTTTATCTTTCGCCTTTCTCCCAGCCAGCCTGTGATAAAGCTCTTTGGCTCATTTATACTGGACAAACTAAAAATAGTTGTGGCCTAGGAACAGACAGAGCCGTAGGCACACCTCTCAGGAGCTGAGACCTTTACAAATTGTGCTAGAAGAGGACTGCCAGCTTCTGTCACGGACACTGGGATCAGAGGAAGTCTAGGGGATCTTTCTGCATATTGAACATTGGGTTAAACTGCTGTCTTTTGCTTAGATCTTCAGTGGAACTTTAAAAGGTCATTAAGTCATCTTAGGCTCCCCAGAGACAAGAGCATTTTGGTGCATTGTCTTACAGCTAAGCAACAGGAATTATTTTGGACTGTTGTGGGTAGAGAAGCAATATTAATTATTTTGAAGTCTGCAATTGATGGTACACTGTACAGTACTCAGGGCAGAGCTAGTGTTCATTCAGTCATAAAGGTATATGTACAACCTGTTGTCTGTATTTGAATTAGAATTTGAAGTCCATATTTGAACAAGAAACTGCTCCTGAAGCCTGAGAGGCTTAGCTTTGCAAAGAGTTTGTGGTTGCCAGATTTTAAGCAATAAGGAGAGCTAAGTCAGGATGTGGGGTTAAGCTGAACATTAAAATTTTAGTCCAGGAAGTATGTAGGATTATTTGCTTTGCTTTGTAGTAAAAGGTACTGAATTTTCAAGCCTTTATTGGCATACCTGAGAACAGGTCTGGCATGTATAGAAAAATATTCCTTTCAGCATTCATACTATTGGAATGGTGTGAAGAGGGTAGATAGAATTTCAGATGAGAAGAACAAATTAAGTACAAGAGACCATGTAGACCAGGAAAGGAATGTCTCCTAGTTCAAAGAAGAGCAACAAACAAACACAAAAACAACTACCAAAATTCTGTTACTTTGTTGTTTTTTTTTTACTCAAGTTCCTGTGAACTGTCTTAATATTTAAAAGAAAAAAAGTTCAGTAGCTACTCAGGAAGTTACTCCAAAATTATGCCCTTGTGTAGCTGCCAAGGTTAAATTAATTTGATCATGTGCTTATGTGCTTGTCACTGCTCATACATTTGAGGAGTTCCATAAGTTTCAGTACTTCTTTTGAGAGAAATGCACTGCCATGTCTGCTGTTCAGTATGTTCAGGTGACCATAGGTGGAGGAAGAGTGAAAGCAGGCACATACCTGGAATCTTGTATAAACAGCTGTTGAAAGCTCAAACAGGAAGATCAGGGCTTAAGCTTACATCAGACTTGACAAACATTTTCTGCCCAAGTAGGTCAATGCAATTCAGGTTAAGTCAGTAGTTGTAGCTGTTTACATTCATTTGACTTAACGCTAATCCTGTGGTCTATTTTTTGTTCCATTGCCATATTGCAAAGAACCTTGAAGTATGCTCTGTGGAGTGCACTGCACAGCTGACTCTACTTGGTTTTGTACTTGTTTCTATTTAACTTGAAGAGTTTCTTGAAGTGACCCACTGAGCAGCAGTTTAGGAGTGAATGTTTTTAAGTAAGATTAGTCTTGAGTATAGACTTCAAAGTGTGCAGTGTTCTTTGTAGAGTTTTCCTTAATGCACCAAGTAGCATCATATATCCTAAAAAACAATAGGTTTTCTTCTTTCATAGCTGCTTGGA
>WBNQ01087612.1:0-26051 GCA_013401375.1 Spizella passerina
TTTATGCATATTAAATTTTTAAAGGCACTTGTGGCTGTTCAGCCAATCATTCACTGGACTGTCATAACATGCCTCCCAACCCTAATTTAAATTAGAAAGAAGAGAGCCATGGAAAAAAATGTTCAGCCAGTAACATTTTCACTGCACATATGTTTAAGAGATAAACGCCCATCTAGCTTTAGAAGGCAACAAATCTAATAAATGGCCACATCATCATAATTCAATGATGGAAAAGACTCAGCATTACAAATTTCAGATCTGCATCTCACAGGAAAGTAAATTAAAACATTAATTATAACCTACTTTAAAGACTTTATAAGGGGAACATTGATGTCTTAGCACAAAAACTCCTAGATCAATCTAGATGAAGCTGAGTGTTTCCCAGAGTTGTGTCGTAGGGACCAGAATTTTGTGGGTCTATCTTCGGAGCATAGCAGGAAACCCTTTAGCTTCTCTCCTTTTCTAGTGAGGTCCTGCCTTTCTCTAGTCCCATGCCTTCAGTAAGTCAACAGGTACTGTAGGACCTGAGTCTCTGATGAAGACTTCTCAGTGAGAGGAAAATAGCTCTCTTTCAGCAATAAATCAAGAAAGTCTCTGATATCATCCTGAGTAAGTGTCTCAGCACTGGTAGAGCCACACCTCAAATCCTGTGCTCAGTTCTGGAACACTCACTGCAACAAGGATGTTGAGGTGCTGGAGCATGTCCAGCAGAAGAGCGACAGAGCTGGGGAAGGATCTGGAGCACAAGTCCAATGAGGAGCGGCTGAGGGAGCTGGGGGTGTTTAACCTGCAGAAAAGGAGGCTCAGAGGAGACCTTATCACTCTCTACACTGCCTGAAAGGAGGCTGTAGCAAGGAGAGGGCTGGTCCCTTCTCACAGGTGACAAGCAATAGAGCAAGAGGAATAGTCTCAAGTTGTACCAGAGGAGGTTTAGATTGGATATTGGGAAAAATCTCTTTACTGAAAGGGTAGCCATGCATTGGAACAGGCTGCCCAGGGAAGTGGTGGAATAACCAGCCCTGCTTAGGTACATAGTTTGATGGTAAACATGGCAGTGCTGGGCTAACATGTAGACTCAATGATCTTAGAGGTCTTTTATAAGTGATTCTATGGTTCTATGATTCTGTTTCTGGTCCAAAATCACAGTCACTGAACTCTGTCTCTTGTTACTAAGTTGTTTGTAAATGCAGGCTGAAAAGTTGCAAGATTCTTTCACCCAGTGTAACTTCCCCTCTTTATGCAATCAATATTTTGCTATCTCAGTTCATACAGTCACCTCTCCTGCTTCAAACAACAGACTCTCTTCCCTGCATCTCCTAAACACTGACAAAAGAGGTTTCCTGTTCCACCTACCTTTCAGCATTGCCATACAACATTAACCAGACATAACTTTGAAAGCTCAAAAAAGTACGGCTTACGAAACAGAAACTCCCAGATTTTGCTCCTTTTCTCTCACATGAAATTTTGCTGGTTTTCTCAAGAAAGGATTCAAACCCTGTTTAGAAAAACACTTCCTTGCCTATGGCTAAGCCTGTTTTTATGGTTTATCAATCATAACAGGAAACGACCCAGCCATGAATTTCTGCTGTTTTCCTGTTTATGAGAGACTATTGCTTTGCTGATAAGACACAGCCTTTGCCAGGCACTTACCCATCAAAAACTCCAGCCAGAATTGGTCTGACTGTGGCTGGTAGGGTCGGTTGAAGTCAATCTGGATTTGGAAAGCCTGTCCCCGACGCACAATCAGCTTGGGGTTGTAGTACTTGTCAGTGTGGTGCTCCTGCTTGTTGATCTCCTGAGGCTCCTTGAACATATAAATATCCACAACACGCAGGTAATCTGCAGAGACACATAAATGAGCAGAGGGGGAAGGAGTCAGTGTGCTGAAATGTCAATATTGGTATCAATGTTGTTAGAGGCCCCATCCTCCCTTTCTCCAGGGAAGGAACACCTTGCAACCGGAACACGCTGGATCTGTCTGAGGCTTACATGCTCCTGGCTGAGAAGAGGCTTATGGGCAGACACTTCTCTGTCCACCTGCCATTTTCACAGAGGCCAAAAGGCTTCTAGTGCATGGTGAGAGCAACCCCAGGAAGAGCAGGTTGCTAGGTGTTGGAAGCTGAATGACCCCAAAGACAGTCTGGACCCATCTTTCCATTGGCATTGGTTTTCTGCAAGTCTGGGCCTTGCTGTCACAAGTTTACCAGAGCAATCAGTGGGACTTGGATGGCTGAGGCTTCGTGCCCCCCTTCTTGCAGTCCCCCATTTGTACAATGCAAATTCAAAGGGGCTTTGGGACGCTTAAATATGTTGTTTGCAAAATGCTTCAAGTGCTGAGAGCTGAAGAGCCTGAGAGGCAGTTAATGATCTTGCATTCAGCTGAGAGCTTGGATTGCCTGTATTAGATAAGGTTTGGGTGTACTGCATGTGTCTTGTCTCAGCTTCTCAGTACACCTCCACTGCTATTAGTGTCTCCTTATGAAAACTAAATATAACATTACAG
The DNA here is from genome assembly GCA_013401375.1 of Spizella passerina. Classification (NCBI taxonomy): domain Eukaryota; kingdom Metazoa; phylum Chordata; class Aves; order Passeriformes; family Passerellidae; genus Spizella; species Spizella passerina. The sequence continues at coordinate 2,504 of WBNQ01087612.1, forward strand.
CATATAATTACAGCATAGTTACAGGCAAGCAGCAGTAGGTATCTATAACACACACAGACAAAGCTTTGCTCCCTTCAGATTCAGGCTGTATGAAGTGTTATAGCAAGCTATAAGTAGTTTGTTCAGCAAATGACCAGTGTGGGGTGGCACTGGGATAGCCACAGGCACTCACAGTCACCATAAGCTACATGACTGTACCACACCACAAATCTGCACAATTGGAGTCTTCTCACACTATGAGAAACCACATGAAAATGAACTGGACATTGTTCTTTTGCCTGCATGCTAGGGACATAATCATGAAACCTCTGCCAGGAGGAGCAGGACCATTACAACTCACCACCAGGAGAGAGACAGCAGAGTAAAGCTAGATTTGCAGCTCTCAGCTTGTCTTTCCAGGTGCTGACAGTTAGAAACAAGCTAATTCCTGCATTTTATACTTAGAGTGGCAGAGCCAAACTCATGCTCTGGCAAAAAGAGCTGCACATTTACAGCAGCTGGTGGAGCTGTGTGTATTTCTGATGGTGGCTAATTTGGCTTTCTACTAAGCACACTGAGGGCAAGAATGATGTGCTCAGTAACTGAGTTGGACATTCAAGTCTGAAGGCTGAATGTGGCCCCTTTCACAGAAGCTCAGCACAATTGTTTAATTTGCCAGTTCTGGACAGGCAGCAGAGCCCTGCAGGCAGCACCCTTCCTGGATAGGAAGCATGGTCAGCGTGGTCCTTCTCCAGCTCCAGCCTGGGCTCTGGGCAACAGTTAATGAGAGAGGGGAGTAATGGCAATGGGAGTAGGTCCCACTCCTGCTTGCATCATCCCTCAGATTCTTATCCATGTCCTTTAGGAAACAGAAGGAAAGTAATATGCCTGAGGACACAGCATGATAAGGAACCTTTAATGGAAAAGCCCTGCATAACTGAACCCAAAACCATCTGCCTCCTGCTAACCCTAATCTGCAAAAAGGCTAGAATACTCTGTTCAATCCTGAGTCAGGTTTAGAGTCCCATGACAATGTTATTGTTATTCTCTGCTCAATTCACCAGGCTTCTGGAGTAACTTCTGTAAAAATCCAGTGCTGATTTTAGCACTGGCTGAGATTACAGAGATGTCTGTATGAAACATTTTTGCCCAGAAATCGTTCCCATTGCCCCTCTGTGAAGTAGGGCATGTCTTCACCTCCTTCCTTGCAAAACTTACCAGTGCTTTTTCAAAAATGCTGACAAAACTCACAATTGAATTACATGAGGCAAGAATTTTCTGTACAGGGGTAAAGTAGGGACAGGGGAGAATCTCTCCCCTTATATCTTTCTAACCCCTGTGAGCCGAAAGCACTACATTTAAAAGCTGTGTATTTTGGGGTTCTGTGAATATCAATAAGAAACTGGCTCAGCTTCTCCCTCATTCCAAGGACGCACAAAAACAGAGCTGAGGGTTTGTTTTGTTTTCATCTGGTGTTTTGCAATAAAACAGGAGATGGGGGCAATAGTGACCCCACCCTTCCTCTGCATGTTAGCCCCTTCAAGGAACTGCAAAGCTAAGCCACCCTGGGCTTTCAGTGTAGTATTTGTTTCATTTTATCACAGGACTTTACACAGCTCCTGTCAGAACACAGCCATCCACATCTGCAAAAAACACATTTTGCTTGTAGACTCAGTGTTAAAATGTACGTGTAGCTTGCCAGATGAAGATAACCCATGGTTGAGCCTGTGCTAATTACAGTAATGGTAATTACAAACAGCAAAACATGAGCAGGGTAATGGGATGTGCTAGGACCAGCGCCAGGGTGTGATCCAAAGGAAAGCTCCAGGCGATGCTCAGCTGTGAGGGACAGGTGGCAAGTCGAGACCTCCTTTGAAGTCAGGTACACTTGAGGGTTTGCCTGTAGCCTGGTCTGTTGTTCAGTTTGCTGCATGAGAGGCAACAGTGTGATGCCTTCTTAAAGCCTGTGTAATGTTAAGCTTGCAAGGCAATAAATGAACACAAAGTTGAGCAGTTTTTCAAATAAAAAGAATAGCCTCCAAACATCAGGTTTCCTCAAACAACCTGAGAGGAAGGGCTTTGAATTACTACAAAAAATGGCGTGAATTTCAAAGGAAGTGCCCATCACTCTGCTAGCAGGGGAAGCACAAATGCCTGGCGACTCACCGGACTCTGCAAGGGTGAGCGGGATGACAGGGCTGCGTCCTCCCACCGAGCCCACTCACGACACACTGTGGTGAGATGAGCTGGCCGGGACGAGCACAGGGACGTTCCCGGAGCCACAGGCTTCCTGCTGAAGAAGGGCTCCGTCCCCATCTTGAGCATCTCCTGCCGCAGCTCCAGCAGCAGGCAGCGCACTGACCGCGCTGGGGACGCAGCCGGCGCCGCGCTCGCCCCGGCTGTGATTCAGCGCAGCCGAAGTGGGTGTCAGCAGAGAGCTAGGCAAGCTCAGGGTCTTACCTCATCCGAGAGTAGTAGCTAAAATAGGTCAAGTGAATCACACCCTAAAAATGCCTGTTTCTCTCTGTTGGCTGTCAAGGGAAACGAGGGTGACTAGCTCAGCTGTAGACTCCTACACTGCACAGATCAAGGGCAGAATTCTGTTAAATTTAGGCATCAAAATGATGTGAGCCTGGTATGTAACAACTTATTATGGCCAGCTGATGGCTGATTGCTGCAGCCAGTGGAGCTGAAAGAAGGATACAGATCACCATGGAACTGACATCCATTGACTCTCCAGACAGCCTGTGCCCTCACCTCCACTCACCGGATGGCTCTGTGTTGACTACAATCTGACACAGGTGAAGACACAGGTGTTTAGATGTTTATATCAGGTGTCCAAAGGCTAGAAAACACCTCCATTGTAACAGCAGAGATAAAAGCATTTGCATGCTTCTTTTCAGTGTGTTATGGCAACGAAATCTAGAAACCACCACAGAAAAATCTGGACAGCCCAGAAGTGTAGGGGTGTGGAGAAGAAGGGGAAGGTGTCACAGGCAGCTCTCTGCCAGGATGTGCTCCCAGCTCTAGGGCCTCATTGCACTGTGCTCCTCCTGCTCTGCCCATGGACAACCATTTTATCCCCCAAGCACAACACTGAGAGGGCTCTGGGGTAAGCCCAGCTCCTGAATGTCAGGTCAAGCTCCATGGGGCAAGAAACCTTTAACATGCCCTGACCGGTGACCCAAGCACCCTGCCCCAAGCAGTATGTCCAGAGACCATGCTTGTATCAGCTGGTGCCACAGGCATAGATCACAGCTGATGCGCACCAAAACAGAAACAATGCTGCAGTCCCTTCAGGGAGCCCTCAGGTCACCCCTTGCATATTTTGGCTACAGGCATTGGAGAGAATTGCACAGCAGAGATGATCCAGCTTACAAAGAGTTCTGCTGTAACGCACAGATTTATTTTTCAGCCATACCAGTCCCATAGCCAGGTTTACCCAATGGCCACAAACTCTTGCTTTGGACAAGGGATGTTCTTCTCAACAAGAGCATCACCTTAAGGACATGTTGAGCTCCTGCCTCAACTCACTTGACCCAGCATTCCTAAGTTTCCACTGCGTTTCTGAAAAGCAGGAGGCTGCCGCCCACAGGCACCACACTTCATTCAGAGCCTGATGTGAAGCACATCAAAAAGCAACAGGAATCTTTCTCTTGGTACTGGTGGGCTTTAGCTACAGGCTGCATTCCTTCTAAGGTATCCCACAGTAATACATCTCCAGTTTCTGTGAGAGTGTTGGGTTTGAAACTGTGTCTAGCTGGGACCTGCACTGCATTGCATTTGACAATTTAAACACACACACTTGCCCCAGAGCTACAGTGTTGTCAGAATTAGGTTCAAGCAAAATTTCTACAGTCTTAACATGCCAGTTGGTTTGCTCAGGCATTTTTTTAAAAATAAATGCTTCGAAAGGAAATGTGTGTGTATTAAGATGGGGGTAGGGAGGGGTGTGTGGGGAGGGGAGTGTGGTTAAGGCACATGATTAGGATTACAGAAATAATGCTTTGCAACTTGTCACTTAAAATCTCTTTGCCTGTTTCCCAATGTGTGAAATTCAGTAATTAATTCTTGTCCACATTTATTAAGCACTCCTTCAACTCTGGATGAAAAGTCCCCTATGAGCATTAAGTAGTATTACATCCAACTACCCTGAGCTGCCACATTCAACAGCTTCTGCTGTTCAATTCAAATAGGCAAAAAAATTAACATAATTTCATTAATTAGACATTCAGAATTTAATCCTGTTTTCTTTTAAACCAGATCTTGCATATTTTTTATTTCTGGTTGACTCCAAAGAGCCAACACTGGGAACATACTTTGATTTGTCTATTCTCTATCATGATATTGTTTTGTTTCCCCAGCCAAATGATTGAAACATTCTTCACAGGAGAATAAAAAATCATATGGGTACATCTTTTAGTCTCATGTTATTTTTTGTGAGTGAACTGAACATATATAGCAAAAGTTTTCCCTGCCAGACAACATTTTTCAGCAGCTTCACAGGCAGATTAAGGCCATATAAATGAAACAGGCCATTAAGAGAACAGACTCCTTCTGGCCCTACACTCCAATGATGCCACAGACATGCCTGAAGCCAGTAGGTTCTTAAGTGATTCTGTGATTGTGATCAAACTGGAAAAAACCCATTCTTGCCTTTTTTTAACCAGTCCCACAGTTCAAGCTGATAAGTGGTCACCCAGCTTCTTTACTCCTCAATTTCCATACCCATAACCCATGCCAACACTTCCATACAAACAGATGGTTTCAGTAAGTTTTCCCATGAACAGCAAGAAAAACTGTCTGCATTGGAAATATGTAAGGAAAAAGTGGTTTGGGTTTAGTTCACAGACCTGTGCTAAGAGTATGGAAGATGTAAAAATAGATTTACAGCTTAATTGTACACTGTACCTCTGGGATTAAATCCTCTGGGTATTGCTCCAAAAGCTTCCATCTCAGGAACCTCATTTTCTTCATCATTGGAGTAGTTTGGTGGGATGGCTCTTCTCCCATTCAAAGGAAGTTTATTCTCCTCGCTGGTGCTCGTTGTTTCAGACATCCTCTGCTAAAATAAGTTGTAATAGCATGAAAGAGAGAGCTCAAGGAAAAAGCAAACATGAGCTAGCATGGCACGTGCAAGATGGGAGAAGCCAAAAGCAATGTGGGGTGCCAGTGAGCTACACATTTTTAGACTTACATAAATAAAACCTGAGAGGCAGAAAACATCAGTCTAATGATAAGTACAGCTCTCTAAGGATTGGAAGGCATTTTGTGTTCATCAAAACACATGAATAAGAGAAGAAGGAGGGGGCGGGAGAAGGAGAGGGAAGTCTAACACAGAAGTATTTGTCTAGGAGAAGCAGGGCACTAAAAACATTAGGAAGTTTCAGGTAAAAGAACTGGAAAATCTTTCACTCTCTCATTCCTCCATAAAAGCCTTATTGAATCCAAAATAGCAAATTATATTTTCAGAAAGTGCATCACACACTACCTCTCCCTAATAAAAATGACATTATAAGTCATACTGCAATCAAGCCAAATATTACAGCCTGCAACAGCCTGTGGATAAGTGGAGAACTGTATTTTTGTCCCTATGCACACAAACACCCAATATCTACTAACTCCTGCATTCAGACAATCTACTTTTGAGAAAAAGAGGGGGAGGGGGGAAGAGAGAGGGGGGTAAAGGGGAAAAAAGGAAAAGAAAAAAGCACTTATCCACTTATTTCTTTCCCACTAATGTCCTTAAGGGAAATCTTAGATGTAGGCTGATCTGAGACTTCTTTTTGAGCTACTGAAAACTGCTTTCACATCTATTTCAGTGTAAGCATGTAGCACTGAAAAAGCCATGCAGCCCTACTAAGAAAATATTAATGACTGAGAAGAAAACTTCTTCCCAAAGCCCCTGAAAACAGCAATTTAAAACGTAGCAATTATTTAATAGAAATAAGCTCTACAAGGAAGTTTTTTCAGTTATCAAGGGTACCTTCTTTTCAGACAGTCTTTTTTTTCCTTTCTCCCTTGCAGAATTTCTGCAGTGCAATAGAAGCAGGGAAAATGTTTGGGGCTTTTAAATAATCTCTGTATATCCTCCTCCTTCCTGTTGCAACAGGACAATGCTGAAAGGGTTGCCAAGCCCTCCCAGCGCCACCTCAGATGATCTGCCACCACAGCTGGTATGTCTTTTCTTCCTCCCTCCCCTCCCTGCCTTTCTTACCCCAACTCTGCTCATCAGGAGCATTTCAGGGTGTTTGTGCTAAGGAAACAACTTGGCCATTGAAGTTTCAGTTATTTTTGAGAACGAGTAGGAGTACTTATGGCACAAGAGCATATGAAATGGGAGAGTGGAGGGGATTTTCTGAGGCACACAGTCCAAGAAGCCATGCTTACCTTGTCACCAGACTTTGGTGGTGTCTCTGCCTCAGGGAGCCTGTGATGCAGCTTCAGGTGCTGGTTTTTGGGAGTCCTCCCAGGCAGACACAGTGATGGTTCCCCTGCTAGGTACTCACAGCAGTCCTTTCAGAGGACTGCAGGACACATGAACTGGAGAGCTCATTGGCAGCCCAGCTTTTTCTAGAGACCTGGTGCGGTCCAGGACAATGAAGGTGTTTTGCACCACACAGCTATATTTGGGTCAAATGACCTTCAGCTCTTGCCCATGATGAATTGTGCATCACCTGACAGGTCTGGGGCTGCACCTTGTGGGAGCTTTTTAGCTTCATGTCAACTTTCTTCGGTTTCATCGAGCTTTAAGGCAACTGGAGACTCTGTGACACCTTCTCTGTCAGACATAACTCAACAGGCCAGTGGAGTTACATGGAGAAAAAGCAATGCACAGGGGAGAATTCAGGCCTGTGTTCTCCCAGCTGCTCCTGTTTGGCAGTAGAGGTAGAAACCACCTACTGAGAACATGCATGGGCAGTGGAGAGCCCCTCTTGCACATGTGGCACCCACCAAGGGCACTCACTTGCCTCTGCATCTGCAGGGCAGATGAAGAAACAAGGAGACACACTGAAGACAACTCTACTGTCTTTCAGGCAGCTGTGACTTCCAGCCCCACAGCACCAGAGAATTCTCAAACCTCCAATGGCTAAACACCACTGAAATCAAGCCAGGGGCCAGAAAAGGAGAGAATATCTCACATGGGAAGCAGCAAACAAATAATCTGGAAGACAGGACTCCTATCCTACCTCCCTGGGGATTTCCCAGCCACAGCATGGTAGTCCCACAGAGGTCAGGACACATGCAGAGTGTGTCAGAGATCCAAGCTGGGCACCTGGGAGCAGCATGACTGCACCAGTAGGTGGGATAAGGAGCTTGCTAGGGCTGGCTGCCAAGGCACAGCATGGGGTTGCAGCAGTTTTGGGGGCAGCCTGGTTACCTGCACGCAAGTGTTGCACTATGCTTTCTCACAGCTGAAGGGTAGGAGAAGGCTGCTGAACACTGTTTGGCTTGTAGCATAGAAAGCCTCCTGGCTGGAGGACTCCCCTTCCCCTGTCCAGCTCCCCCAGGAGTGCAAGCACCCTGAGGGGACAGATCTGATCCCATCACACACATCCTGAGCTGTAGTTGCCATTGACTTGCTTTTACACAGATGGGCCCTATGGTAACCATCTGGAGGGCAAGCAGCACCCCTGGCACTGGGGAACACAATGAGATTTCTGGGGGAGGAGGCTGGTTGCCAATTTTCTTTTCTTGCCTTTTTTTTCTTTTTTTTTCCCCTCTTGCATCCACATTTCTATGTGGCGTGTTGTGCTTTGTGCCTCTCTCTCCCACTTCCAGCCAGCACTTCAGTTCCCAAAATTACAGCTGCTGCGATGATGTTACAAAAACTGATATAAATATTGCCTCGGTGCCATGCCTGCTGGAGGCCTGCAACACAAACAAGAAACACCGTCTCCCAAGGAAGTCATGTGCTTCCCCAAGTGGCTGCGGTGCTGTCAGAGCCAGGAGGAAAACTTTCCATCAGAGCCAGGGCTGGAGCGAGGGCTGCAGCAGAGCGGCTCCCTGCGCTCCAGCCACGGCGCCTGAGCAGGCAGTGCTTGCAGATGCCTCTCCCTGCCCAGGCACATCACTCTGGTGCTTTCAGCAGAAGCCACCGACCACACAGAAAGTGGGGAGGCCAAAATTTTTGGTGGCAGCAGCAGGAGTGGGACTTTGCGTCCAAGGAGAGTAATGTTTTGCAGGCTGTGATTTATTTATTTCATGGGGAGAAATGTAAATTCATGCTTATGACAGCTCCAGATGGCAGGTATTTTCCCATTACCTTGACTTCTTAGCATTTGCTATCCCTTGCCTATTAGACTGCACTGGCCTTAATTTCACTTCCGTGGTTCCAACATACTGACGTCAGGGCTGATGCAGGAGGGGGTATGGAAAACACAAAGCCTTGATTTTCCTGTAGGGCATTATGTTTAATGAATGATGCACTGGGATGACCGCTGGAAGAGTGCTCACTTCTGCACAGCACCCTATGGGAAACTGTGACCCCATATCCATTTCTCAGAGCAGCCTTCAGATGCTTGTGGCCTTTGCCAAAGACCTTTGCAGCCACAGGCACCCTTTCCACAACAATAGACTTTGGATGATGGACAGCCCTTCCTCTCCAACCCCACAGAAAAGCCCTTAAATGGCTGCAAAGCTTGCACCATAAAGGGTTATCTAAAATGTACTTTCCTGCTGCTGCCAGAGCCAGAGTTGTTCTGTTCCAAGTCCTCCCATGCCAGACAAGAGTTTGTGGGGGCAAAAAACACAAGTCAGTAAAGCTTTACAGCCAGAGGAGAGGGTGTGCCAAGATCTGTCATAGGCAAACTGATCAACCAGGTGCGCACATAAATGGGTTGCTGTGCTGTGTGCCAGTGACTAGATGGGAGGGATGTTTTGCCTGCTGTAGCTACACCAAGCACTCCTCAGGAGCAGCTGAGCATTGTAAAGTTCTCCAACAGGGTGGTTTCATTTCTTCTTCTTTTTTAAAAATCTCACTCCCGTGCCATTTGCAGCATGGATGGATGTACGGATGCACTGGAACACTATACTACAACATGTGCACCAGAGTACTTGCCAGGACATCACCCTCAAGAAACCAGACTCTCAACTCTGGCCTTCTATGCATAATAACACAACTGTGCCTCTCTCTTGTTGTCTCACACCTTTACTTAGGAATCTGCACTCTTCCTTATATGATCAAGTCTAGTCTTCCCCCTTCCTCTGCACCAGTACTTGTCTCCCAGGAATTTGTGTTCCTCTTCCTGTGATGCTTTGCCTCACCAAGGCTGCAGGCAGAGTAGAGCAGATCCTAGAAGAAAAACAAAAAACAAACTAATAAAAATGTTATTTTTAAACAGAAGGAAATTTTAGAAATCTTCATTTGGTGTTTTTGTTTGCATATTTTGCTTTGGATTTTTGAAAAAAACAAACCCAGTTATAATATCTGTCTGTGTGTAACAGCAGCCCTGGTTACCACACACAGAGGAATATATTTTAAGTTAATGCTGAAAACTCAGAAGGCCCAGCTCTGAAACCTGGTATGTGTACACATGTCTGTGTGAAAGAGGGGCAGAGGCAGAGAGAAAATGGCAGCTCTTCAGATGGTAGAACATTTGGAAGGTGATATAGGGCCAGCGTTCAAAAGATATTGTTGAAAATGTTTCTGTTGCAGGAAGAAAAATACCATAGATGTATATATTCATACACATATTCTGCTAGAAAAACACGGCTCAGGAAATTTTACTCTTCTCTGCAAAATTGTTGTTCCAAACTGAAAGACTAAAATCAAACTGTAGATCTTTGCAAGCATCTACATCTGTGCTGGCCATCTTAGGCTCCCTTTATCCTCCGCACAGATCTAGTCTAGGCAGTGATTCATCTCCTCCTACAGCAGACATGTAAATAGGTCAGATGAATCATGGCCTAAAAGTGCCTGCTCCCTGTATTGACTGCAAAGGGAGCTTGGGGTGATGGGTTTTGCCATATGTGTCTACACTGCTGATGTCTGCAGTGAGGGCAGATATATCCAAGGCTAGGTACAGAAACAGAAAAACATTTTATTTTGGTTTTGAGGCCTGACTTTCAAGTGCTAAATTATTCTTTACTTTTATGGAAATACTGCTGCAAGTCACTATCAGTGATACATTGTGTATCATTCAATCCATATTTTTTTCTATCAGAATATGTGTCTGCCACTGCCAATTATATAATATGTATTTCTTACAGTAAGTGTCAGATTACAGTAAAGCACATACAAGCTTGGGGAAACACATACATCTTTTTATACTCGTTTGTGAAGCTGTTCTGTTTCTTCAAACAGAAATATAACCATACCATGTAGTAACTTCAGCAAAATATAATATAATATAATANTAAGGGTCAATATTCACAGTCTCCAACTAAATTTATGTTTTGCTGTAGTTGAGGCCTTAAAAGATGAAAGAACATCTCTCAAAAATGGGATTAGACAACCACTCTCTTGGCCAGCTGAACCAGAAGCTGATAGGGACACAAAGACTGTGAACCTCAGATATTTATTTCAACCCCAAAAGAAAAGGGCAGGACATCCAAGCATGGCCATAACTACCCAGAGACTTAAGCAGGAAAGGCCATTTTAGATGAAACATTTGTCTGAATAAAATTGACCACAGGTGCCATATGCCTTGACCACAGAAACTTTCCTCTCTAAAGCAATTATTTCAGTCTTCTTAAGCCCACCCACCCAAGTAAGCCCTCGGCTTTGGGATCAACCCTACCTGATCTATCAGGCAATGAGGCTGAGATAAGAGATTGTAACTTGAAGAGCAGGGGAAACAGAAAGGAACAGAGTATCATTCCCATTCACAGCCTATTTCCAAATATCCACTCCCTTTTGAACAACCACTCTATCTAGACACAGGCAGAACAAGCAATATATTCAGTCTGGTAAGACCTTGTCTATCATTCTTTCTATATACTCACAGAGCTGCTTAAATTCTTCCCAGTGCATGAGTCTCTTTATAGTGAAGGCTGATTCCACAATACTGAAACTTTTTCAAGAAAATGACAACTGATTATGGGAATATAATTAGCAAGAAGTTACCAAAACATGCTTAATTTGCAAATTTTAGCTTTTAAGTTTAAAGCTAGGCTGCAGTCCTCAGCTAGTGGGATGTCCATGGCAGAACAGGCTTGAAGGTAACATTAAAATTCCTGCAAAGACCCGGCTTGACTTTAGGTAGCTGCAGCTTAGTTCTGCACCCTGGCTGGCTGCTGCGGAGCTGCAGATCTCAGCTCCAGAGAGGCTCAGTTATCATGTACAGCATCAGATGAAAATGATGGTGCTGTGCCCAAACTACCATGGTTCCTGGACAATATGAACTCATCTTGGATACATCAAAGGTAGACCCAACAAGCCAAGGAAAACCCAAACCACCTACAAGCAGAAGTACAGGGTCTGTGCCCTGCATTTCTGAAGCACTTGCAGCAAAGACCTGGTACAAGACACTTGAGATGTCCCTACCTAAATCTAGTTGGACTGAGCGGGGTTTAGTAGGTCCAGGTCTACTTTGTGCACAGATGAGCGTCCTTGTTTTACTGCTCAGCTGAGAAGCATGTTCACAGAACATTGCATCTCAGCCAAGAAGCTAGACCAGACCACAGCTCCTTTCTGTATCCAGGGGGTGGTAATACACAACCCAGGCAATCCCGGCATGCTTAGTTAACAGTTGCTTCTAATTAATTAAGTAACATATGTGGACAGGCAATATTTCAATCTTAATGTCTCAAATAATTTCAACATTACTGACACACAATGTTTTAAGTACACTCAATTACAAGATTTCTGGAATTAAAGATCTCCTAAATTTCATTAAAAGATAAAACTTCCTGTTCCAGTTCAGAACAAAAATACATTTTTAAAATGCCTGAATGTCTTGTAGAACAGCTTTTCTTCATAATACAAACACAGATGTAGCATGTAGGCCAAACACAACAAAACGCTTAAGCACATCTTAACTTCAGCTGTGTAATTCCATCTTCAGGCATGTGCCTAAACTCTGTAATGGGCTCCACTCAACCAAACCAAGGCTGTACAATATCTGTTTGTACAGAAACACTTAAGCTGCCTGTTGATGTGGCATTTCTGCAACATGAAGGGCCAGTTTAACATGTTCCTACTGCAATTGCTTTTTGACTATTTCAAAGATGGTTGCCAGAGAGGGGCGTTGATTCATTTTTCAGTCCCAAGACTGACCTTATCTCTGTGCAAATGAGCTGAGTAATTGTTTATTCAAGGAAATGTGTAATCTTTTGAGAAATGGGTTCAAATGTGGATTGTAAAACATTGCAACTAGTTGGTTTGTTAATGGCGGATGTTCTGGAGGGAAAAGGGAAATCGAAAGGATGAATCATTATCCAGATGAAGTTCAAAAGCAATCAAAATTCATTTCATAATCACAGATGTGTGCCAAATAAACCCATCCAGGACAAGCTGCAGGCTTTGATTTTTGTGAAGTCTGCAAGTTCTTTCCTTTGCTATTCCCACTATAATGTTTGGAGTGTGGCTAAAAATTATAAATAAATAAAAAAGTTAGAAGAAATTATTGCCTTCTAAATGTTCCAGATACCTGTCTCTTCCTACAGTGTTGTGCTGCATCCACAAAAATACTGTCAACGTGCANTGCCCCTAACAGATCAACCCTACAGAGTTTTAGTTGTGCTGTTTAGGCTGTGAGCCTGCAAGAAGGCACGTAAGGACAAAACTCTGCAGGCAGATATCTTGTCCTTGGTCTCTCTGGTCTCTGGACCATCCCTCTCTCAGCTGTAATCTTCACAGACTTTTGCAGCTACCATAGGAATGGTATGATCTTTCACTCTTTTCCTTTCAAGCCCTTTTCTTCAACAGTCTTGCACTGCTTTTGATTTGCTTTCAAAACATCAATGGTTGGGTGCTGGGGGAGCATTTACTGCTTCACTAATAAATTGGAAACTCATCCAGAAAGCGGCAGTGCAAACAAAACAGGAATTGATGTATCTTTTATATTAAATGATCGTTTTTTCAGAAAGACCCTTGGAATTCAGAATCTTCAGACTTGTAAAATATTATAGGTTGTTCAACTGATACAAAAAGAAAGGGATCACTGGCTGTTGTTGAGATGTCTTCACCCAAGTGCATTGTTTGCCTGGGATTCCTCCTGAGGCTCTGTAGTTCCTGTAACTTACACAAATAATTCCTTAGAGATGTGTATGAAACACAGCATAAAAAGCATGTGAGGAAACTATAAGAAAAGTGGTGTTAAAGTTAGGTCGAATAAGTAGCCAATAGGTTTTCCAGTGAGAGCAGAAACATACTACAAAGGCATCCATTGGAATACATAGGTGGAAACGAGTTCTTTTAAAGTCCTGTCCCTTAAAACGGTCCATGTCACCATCTTGCAGTCTGCTTTACCACCTCTCTCTTGCAAGTCAGACAGGTAATCAATGAACAGAAAGAAAATCATAACACCATAGGAGTTTCTAGTAAAGGATAACAAGAATCAAGTAACTTGAACAAATGGGTTGAGAAGGGCCAATAAGCTGAATTTCTTTGCATTATACCACAATAAATTTTTACAAAGATCATGCATTCACTAAAAGAAAAGTTGATTTGTGGATCTCTGAAGGAAAAAGTTGGGACAGGTAAGCAAATTTTTCAATTTTTCCCATTGGTAGGGACAATGTCTTACTAATACTTCTGTACCTGCTGACAGTCAGTGCTCAAATGTTGAACCTCTAGCTCACTGACATTACATTTTCTGTTGCATTCAATGGCAAACATAATTTCTTGTGCCTGTTACTTGAAAAAACATTAAGATCTCTTTTAAAAAATGTATCTCAAAATAAAATACTTGATTTATGGGTTTAAAAATTATGAAAACCCTTGGAATGTGTAGAGAGGCCAGTGTTGCAAGTGTTATCTAATGAACATGAGTCTAAGATCGTGTTTATTCTCACAAATACCACAGCTTTTCACAAAGGCAACAGAAATATGCATGTAAAGCTTCAGCAGTAATGCAAATTATGATCTAAACTCACTGTAGCCATGATATCTTTTAGAATGAACTCCTATCAGAACTCCTCATCTTCACAGCTCTGAAGGCTGCAAACATTACACCTTTTCATGACTTTAACCATACCAAAAAAAGAAGTGCCATCTCACTGTAATAATGCTGTCTTAATTATGTACAATACTTAGCACTAGTTTTACACCAGATGAGTCATAGTAGAAGCTTGTACTTTACTGTTTGACTAAATCCCACAGCAGTTAGAAGTCCCTGCAGTGAGTGCTTACCAGCTTGTGCTTAGTTCTTTTCTCAACCATGTCTGGGGAAGGTTAGTTTGAAGGATGCTGCACTAGGATGAGCAGACACTGTGGTTGGAAATAGGTCTCAGAGTCAGTGAGAACATGCCAGAGAAGTGTCTTCAAATCTGCTCAGGTGCTCTGCTTCTCCAGTCATGTCCATTTTAGTTCACTGGGATTCTAAAAATGATAGACCTAGGTTTCATTCCTTTCTTTTTAAAAGCAGTTTATCTTCTGAGTAGAAAGGTGTTCATTTTTGTCATTTTGTGCTGTTTGTTGTAACAATTAAGATGATGCCAAACAGGCAATTGAAATGCAGTTATTTATGGAATCCCTCTTCACTTATCTTATACCATCTACTCTTTTACTGCTAAAAATAATCCCATAGAAGCAGATACCTATCATTTCATGAAAAATTGTTACCACTGGGGTTTTCAACAAGACAGCATGATCTGCTGGGCACTTCTTAATTTGTGCAGATTTTTCCTCCTTCCTGAGTTTTGGGGCTTGATGAGATCAGTGAAATTTCCTGGTAGGCACAGGATCTTTTCTCAGGTCCTCTTAAATGCTGATGCCTTGGAGAATACTGGCTACTCTCAAGTCAGATGTTACTTTGACAGTTCAGCTTTCTTCATCTGAAACATATGAATAATACTCCTTTTGAGCCTTCATAAATGGTGCTGGAAACTTCAAAGGAAAAACACTCTTAGATAGATTAAAAAAAGAAAAAGTTAAAGACCAGATGGACTTGTAGCTGAATATACTGCAGTCTTCATTCACAGTCAGCAGGAGAGGTAGGTTCCAGCCTCTTTGAATCTCTGTTTGGAAGACCATATAGGAAATTTAATGTCAGACATTGTGAAAAATTGGTCCCATCTGCTTCCCCTCCTTCACTCAACAGATACACAGAGTGCCTAAGTACCTGACTATCACAGATCACTGAGATCACTGCTGAAGCCTCTCTCTATGCAAATGACAAATATTCTACTCATTAAACATCCCTGTAATGAATGCCCTGCTATGGCAACTTCCAAGAGACTCTTGATAAATTGGAAGAAGCAAAACACTTCATGCTGAAGTAACAGCTGGTTATGGTACTTACCAGTATCAGCTGATAGTCTAAAGACATACACTTCACCAGGAAGATTTCACTCTTGCACATTATTTAAATAGAAGTTGTTTTTTTGCAAACTCAGTACCTCTAAACTGAAATCTATTACACCTGGCTAGTAGGGTCCTTCTAGTAAACAGTCAGTGTTTTTTCAAAGTCTTACCAAAAACTTTGCCCAGAAGAAACCTCAAGGAGTGCTGTGCACACCGCAGTATTGTGTGATGCAAAAAGGATGCATCAAAGTGAAAGGACAAACAAATCTTTGTGCTAACAAAAATATTTCATTTCCATTTTAGCCAGGAATGCACTAAATAATGCATCATGGCCCAGCTACTCGAAAGGTCACCCTTTGGTCTTCAAGCAGCTGCAGCAGCTGTGTTCCTTCGAGACCCTGCTCTGAGCACAGAACAAAGCGTTAGAGCTGACAGCAGGCTTGGGAGATGCAGGTATGGGACAGGCTTCTGGAGGCCTCCCAGCAGCTACAATTGAGAACCACTGCTAAATTTTCTTTCTCTTATTTTTTATTTCAATCTCAAATAATCTCCTTCCTTTCCCTCCCTTCCTAAGCAAGTTAGTCATATGCAAAATATGAGAAAATTAACAGCCAACTCAGATTTTGACACCATGCAGAGACAAGTATCCATGGAGATTAGAGACCTCCTGTTCATCACCGATTTCCCATCATATTTGAAAGGAAGGTACAACAAACAGAATAAACCAGTCCCCAGAAAGGCACTCCATGAGGCTGAGTTTAGCTTAGAGGCCACCAAGCCTGTTATTCCCAAACTATAATGCAGGCAAGACCCACAGCTGCTTTAGATAAATCCCTCATATTGGAGGCTTTTATCCCATAAATCTGAATGGAAGAAATTTGTATCTTCTAACATATTATCTCATTATCAGGAACTCAGATATGAGTTTTACAGCTTGGAATAGTTTCAGCTTTCTAGATTGGAGTGTTGGTTATAACATACAGACCTTAGTTTGGAGACAGTAATTTTGAAGAGGAGAGAAAATCAGTGTCCATAATCATCCAGTCCAGAATCTGTCCTCCTAACAGGTAGGTCAGGGTGGTACAGAGTAGACATTCTGATCAGACCTGACTTTGACAGGATGGTGGAGGAAGCAACATGTTGTTCTGGCAGGACTTTTGCAGTTGTATTTTCTGTAGATCTAATCCTGTTCCAGTTCCTGAATGCCTAGATGAAAATTGCCTACAGCCAGAATAGTTTTTGTTTCAAAATAAATCAAACTAGCAAGGAGAGAAATAACATCTACAGGGGAAACAAACAAGAGTGTAACTCACTGTAAGGGCTATCTTGCATTGATGCATAGCATTTACTTCTAGACCACTGTCTGGGGAACAGTTTATTTTTAAAGGTTCCACACACAATAACATACATCTAACCACATGTACCACTCATCTTTCCTTATCCAGAAAAACAAGCAAATCTTAAAAAGAGATGGGAAAAAAAAAAAAAGCCACCAATAAACCAAACCAACTAATGCACAAGCATTGAATTAAGTGTTAGAATTCCAGTGCTTATGCATTCCTTAGCCCATCCAGATGTGCTTTCATCCCCTCCAGTCACTCACATATCAAGATTGCACCAGACCCCCATGAAAACCCTCTGTGCTCTGGGATTCCTGTCCTTGATCCTGAGTGATGGAGGATTCATTATCTCCAGCTGCCTCTGTTAGTTTCTCCCCACTGCAACGGCTCAGTGTCACCACCAACCAGCACAAAACCCATGCCATGTGGCAAGGCCCTGAAACTACAGTGGGCACAGCAAGGTGGCAGCCATCAAAAGACAGAAAAGAGAGCAAGGGCCCATAGGACTCTTCAAATGAGAATTTTAAAATTTGCACTTAAAAACCAAAAAAGCAGAATACTGCAGAGCAACCAAATTCGCCATTAACTGCTCTTTACAAGCTGGAGGTAACAGCAGGAGTTGTTGTTACCTCCTGTTTTTCAACAACTACCTTTTCAGCCTGATCAAACTGAAACCTCCTGCTTGCTCATGTGCCTCTCTGGCACTGGCACACGAGGGCCCTGAACAGCATGTCCTACAAGTCAGGAGAGAGTCCCATATGCTTCTGAGAGCAGCAGCCATTGGAACCCTTTTCCAGCCATGTTATCATCAGGTATGGGTCATTACTGGAATTCAGTCTGCATCAACAGACATAAATACAACGTATACTGGACCCATCATTCAGTAGACACTTCAAATGGGGCCAGGATATCACTGGCATCACTTAGGTCATCTGGCCAAGCCCAAGCTGCACTGGCCTACATAAAAAAAGAGTAAAGAAAAGCAAGTCTGTAATCAGTAGGTTTAAGTTTGTTCAGCAGGAGCACACATCTCCTTTGCAAAACATCTGTGAATCTGGAAAGTAGAAAAGGCTAAAGACACAGACCAGTCAAGCACCATTTATTTAAAATGTGTGATCCCAAAAATAATTGAGGATCCTTTTGAGCTAGAAATCCAAGCCAGAAAGTGATAGCAGCCCCCTGGACAGACAACAATCCAGGATTTAATTCTGGAGCTACAAACAGCTAAATAAGTGCTCATACTAATGGCAAGAGAATGGGAACACACAGCCTTTGCACTCTGTGCCTTTTCTTCCAGTGCTCAAAAGCCATGTACTCTGGGCTTCCATAAGATGATTTTAGAGTCTTTAATGCAGTATGAATTCACCAAAGCACTTGACATAATTTCAACAGTTCTAAGTCACGTCCTTGGACTGCCTCTAAAAAAGCTGTCCTATCTTCACTGACAGTGTGGGCAGCCTGGTAAGAGGAGGTTTCCAGTGCAGATTCCTGCATAATGTGCTTCAATTCAAGCAGTGACAATATTTCTCCTGCCCCCTCACCCTTCCACCCTTGTTCTTCCCCCCTTGGCTAATGACATGTTTTACTTTGGCAGAGCAAACTATGTGACATAAGTACCGACAGCTATGAGACTGGAGTAAGAGTGCATCTCTGGGAGCAAAGCAGCCCTTTCTCAGCTTCACGCTGGCCCAAGACCAAGCGAACATCAATGTGCTCCATCCCATCTCCAGGCCACCATGCGCAGGAGAGCCCAGCCCTGCAGCTGGACTGGAGTTCCCCACTGTTGCAGTGAGCTCTACCCCTCACATGGTATCTGCTGGACAGTTAAGGTACAACCACACTAATTTTTTGTCTCTTGAGCATATTTTCAGAGTTGCCCCCTTTGACTTAAGTATTTAATGAGTTGCAACCCAGTTAACACATTTGCACACACTCCCAGACACAAAAACACACAGAGTTGCTTACATATGGCTTTCCTTACAGTTCTGATAATCTGGGTAATTTATTCAGTTTGGCAAAGTTTGAGTGTTTTTCCATTTCCTCTGCAGAAGGGGAGCAATGTGATTGTTGCTGTGGTGATTGATAAATGTAAACATGTAGATATTCCTTTATCATAAACAGGCCCAAGTCTGGCCTTTCTTTTGTAAGCCCTGTTCTCCTCCACCCACTTGGGCTAAAGCTTTACAGTCAGAACCTCTGCTCATTATGTTGTTTTCAGAAAGGGACTAACTTACTCAGACATATCAATGCTGACATTAAGAGCAGTTGCTTGTCTTATCCCCCCAGGCATGTGTTTTAAAAACCTACCCCCTTCCCTGTTACTGAGGTTAATGACTTCTCTGCAGAAGAGGAGCAAAGCGATTTCATGTTTTTCCTTCTTTTAAGAGGTTGCAGAGCCAGCAATCCTCTCAGTGCTGAGAAGACAGCAAATTTCAGCTCCCTACCTTCATTCATGCCTTGATCAATGAAGCTGTTGGCAGAGAAAAACGTGACACACAGTGAGGAAAGGCGCACAAACCTGATGGAAATGGTGATGTTATTCCCATTTGAAGCACAGACTGTAGGCATATCCCTGCAGGCTTTACCAAAGCAAGGGTGGTGGCACCACCCCACCCAACCCAGAACTCTGCTGCTGCATGGCAGTGGTGCAGAGCACACAGGGAGCTGAGGTGGAGGTCCAGCCCTNTCCTTCCCTTAATATTTTTAGCCATAATCTGACTTAAAATCATGACTGGCAGTGGAAAGTGTCATTTTTTAAGGCACAATACCAAAACATTTGTGAAGAGCCTTTTATTTTTCACACTGAATATTACATATATATATATATAAGTATATGTGTGTATATATANAGGCATGTGTTTTAAAAACCTACCCCCTTCCCTGTTACTGAGGTTAATGACTTCTCTGCAGAAGAGGAGCAAAGCGATTTCATGTTTTTCCTTCTTTTAAGAGGTTGCAGAGCCAGCAATCCTCTCAGTGCTGAGAAGACAGCAAATTTCAGCTCCCTACCTTCATTCATGCCTTGATCAATGAAGCTGTTGGCAGAGAAAAACGTGACACACAGTGAGGAAAGGCGCACAAACCTGATGGAAATGGTGATGTTATTCCCATTTGAAGCACAGACTGTAGGCATATCCCTGCAGGCTTTACCAAAGCAAGGGTGGTGGCACCACCCCACCCAACCCAGAACTCTGCTGCTGCATGGCAGTGGTGCAGAGCACACAGGGAGCTGAGGTGGAGGTCCAGCCCTCAAATGTCCTATGCTTGTGTCCTTCCCTTCATTCCAAATAGGAAACCGGAGAGGCCTGGGAGTGGATGTGTTCTGAAAGTCACAAAACTTTCATCACATTGCTTTTCCATAACCTGTTTCACAGGTAGTGAAATGCTTAACATTGAATTATCCCATGGAACTAATCAAGGAAAAGGATGCCATGAAGTATAGATGAAAATAAACTCAACTGGGCCAATGGAAAGCTGTCGTCCCATTTAGTTGTGGTTTCCTGAAAATTATCATTTGGGATGATTTTTTGTTTGTCCTTTGAAATCCAGGATTAATCATTCAGGAAGGCTGACAATTCTGTTTCTACATTTTGTACCTCTGGTGCGTGTTTTCCAGCATTTAAAGCAATTCCCAGATTATTTGGTTTTTTTGAGGTGGGGATAAACAAGGGGCTGTTTATTTTTCATTCAGGCAAAGTGACATTCCAAAATATTATATAACTTCCATCATTGCAACTAAATATGTTTGGTGCATCTAAATAAACCAGATTCAGATATTTGTTCCTGAAATGTACCAAACAGAAACTACCACAATACTTCTCTTCTACAATAGGATTGCAAATATAGGTGATGTGAAAACATATAGTCTCTTAATTTTCATATTAAGGACTCCTAGAATCATAAGTAGAGAAACCGTTTAACAAAGACATGAATACATATTTACACACACACATTTCCTATGAACTGCATTAAATATGACAGAATATGCCAGCATGATTATGCCCATGTCTTTTGTTTCTCTCTTCTCCTCTAGAAATTTCAAGACTTTTAAGATTTCATCTGAAAGTTTTCAGTAAATGCTAGAGACTTGTGCCTTTCAAAAAAGCAGCTCAATCCTCTGTGATCTTAACACTCCCTGGATAGACTCTGGTAGATTCAGCAGCCTGTTGATGCAGCAGATTATATCAGAGGTGCAAAAAAACAACCAGTGCCACACTGGTGGAATTAGGACACAGCTTTCTACCACTGCTTCAGTATTTCTCCACCATCACCACACTGAGCACTTGGATTCTGCCTTCCCACTGATCATGTTGAGGCAATGCATTGGACACAGATAACACATCTGTGCACCTGGACAATATTTTGGGGACACTGTGGATCCTCTGCAGTGGCTGAACAGTGATGTTGTTCTTGTGCTCATCCAGGCAATGCCAGCAGACCTCCCATGGCTGCAGCCAGCATGACACTGCTCCTCAACAATTCCCTCACCAGGAAACACTGCACCTTGGGACATTAACCATGTGCTGGCATGGGAAGGGCAGGAAGTGAGAGCTGATTTGCTTTCACCTTGGCCTGTTTAATGCCATCTCACACTGTGATGCCACCAGCACCTGAGTAATTTGCCAGCATGCGTATTGTGCATGTGTGTCTTCTTGCCCACACTGTACCTTAGGAATGAAAGGATTCTGCAAAGAAAGGAAGGGACAGCTCTGGGAGCTAGGAATAAGCGCACAGGGTCAGCTAAACCTTCTTTCTAGGTCATTTTAAGATATTTCATTACACAGACCCACTGTTATTTAAATCCACTCCCACTGTAAGAGAAAAAGAACCAAAATAAAAGCAGACTGTTGGATGGAGCTCGTCCTGCTTAGAGCTACTTAGACACTTTTAATAAATATATAGATACATATGCCAGGTCTTGCTGTCCATACTGACCCAAAGGTGCTGGATCCTGGCTCACTTTCCCTTTGCATGTACCACATCTGACCTAACTGCAGTTTCATGGGAGCAGACTGAACCTACAAAATCTTCCTCTGCCACACTCAACTTCATTTTCTCACAAAGCCTTTGAATGAAGGCAACCTTCCACCACATCCTGTAAGCAATTAGAAGATTTCCTACCTGCTGTAAGGCAGTCTTATTGTGAGTGTGCATCACAACATAGCTTTTTACATGCTATTCCACACCAGGATTGCTGCCTTTTTTGCAGGGAACTGAACTACTGCCCCTGTGGAAGTGCTGAATGGTGTATTTGCAAGCAGAATGTAGGTTTCTGTGCTGGTTGTGAAACTCTGCAATTCACTTCCTGCCTTGCACATAGACCAGGGTTTTGCTTAGTTGCAAAGCTGAGACTGAGCTGTCAGTCACAATATACTTCTCTTTTTCCCCATTTTAGAAAAGGGATTCATATCTGTAAAGGATGCACTCAGTTCAAAACACTGCAGCCTTAACTACGTTGGCTCTGGAGCAAAATATCAGAGAGATGAAGGTATGTGCCAGAACTAAGTCTGTGCCACAAAACAAGCCTAACTAATGTCTAAATTCCAGCCTTGCTGAAAGTACAAACAGAAGCCTCCTTTGCTGTGCAGGTAAAACCAAGCTGATTTTTTAACAGAGTATTTCCTAGCAATTTCAATGATTCTTGCTGACAGTTTAGTTTTAAGGACCAAACTCTCAGACAATAACTCATGACCTAATTCTGAAGTCAAGACTTCAGTTCACAGATAATTTTCCCCATACATCCCTCAGCAATTTTGGAAAGAAAGGATTCTAAAAGAAGGCCATAGTAAGCACAAAAGAGACAAAAGCAGTTATCCAGACATTTAAACCAGATAAACCCAAGTAAGTACTAGATAAGGATTCTTAGCAGCAGTTTTTGCAAACCCATGTCAAGGCAGGTAAGAAGTTGGAGAGTCTTAACTGGTTACTTACTGCCTTGCCACTCACCTCTACTCACNTGCTCATTGCTATAGCTGGCTAAAGGGTTTTATGTTCTGAGGCCCCAACTTCAAGCCTCCATCTCTGGGTATCTTTAAGGATGAGTTACACACACATCTGTCAGGGATGATGTTGAGAAATTTGCACTTGCCTTCAGAAGGAAATATGGTTTAATGATCTCTTAAGGTCATCTTTGGGACTAATTTTCCATGACAGAGTCTGATCATAACACAACCTAATCGCACTAATTCAAGAGAAAGTTACCTCATCACAATGGGTCTCCCTCCAGCTTCTATTCTGTTTCTATTTTAATTAATCCTTTCTCTGTAGTGTAGGTTGGCTATAGGAAAAGGAGGAATCTTTGAGAAACTAACAACTAACTAACTAACTTACTAACTAACTAACCCTAGGCCAGATAGACAACTTTCTGATGACAGATGGACAACCATCAGCTTTGTCTTTCTATTGTACCATCAGCTGTATGTGACATAAAAACTAGCAAATTCAATATTGTGAGAAGAGAGGTAACAGAGAGTCTCTCACCAGGGTTTCACTGTCACAGACTCCAGCTTTCTCCACCAGTGACTATGTGTTGTTGATATCTGCAATATCAGGGTTCTGCATGGTGCGCCCACTTTATCTACAAAAGGCTCCTGGGGACCTTCGTGTTGGGTTGGCATTACTGTCAGCCTGGCCTAAAAGAATGAGAGCCTTGGGTCCCTAACATTTCTGACAGACTTTTTGAGGCAGATCCCATAAAAATTATGGAGCAGTTCACAACCCACATGTGCATATTTTTGAAGCATAAAATGTTCCAGAAATTCCTGGTGTATTCTCCACAATTTCTACCCTCTGTGCTGTTGTCCTCCTTTTTTTTTTTTTT
>WBNQ01087615.1:18945-39999 GCA_013401375.1 Spizella passerina
ATCAAATTTACATTAAATTCACCAGTTTGACTGGAAAAAAACAATCCTAACTGGTAAAATGTAACAACAAAACACCCAATTTAAAATACACCTCCATGTTTCTAATATAGCAGAATGATGATTCAGATTTCAGGTGTCCTGAGTTGCAATGGTTTTGGATGTTGTATCAAAGTGAGCATGGGAACTCCACACACAGAAGATGACAATGGGAAAAGAACAAGTCAAACTTCACCCATCTTCACAACAAGATGCCCAGAAAGTTGGTGAAATCCCCAACACCTGGAAAGAGCATTCTGAGTAGATGTGCTTGCATTATCAGAGCCAGCTAGAAATTGCTTCTGTAGATGGAGGCCGAGATTTTTTCAATCACCTGTCAAAAGCAAGAAGTAGAAAGTAGCTGCAGCCAAAATAAAGTTATATGCATTATTTTACATAAGGCCCTATGCATTACTGGAGGATGGTTAAATTGCTTCCTTTCTCTTTAGACTAGATTTTAAGCAGCAAAACCAAGGAAAAAATGCGCAAAAATTCTCTCTGAGGTAGCTTCACTCAGATAAACTACCTATCTGATGGAGATAATTTAAAGTTTAAGATTAATTAAATCAGGAAAAGCATTTCCTTGAACATTAGCAGAAATGCTAGGCATGTTTCAGCGTCAGGCACAATTATCAAAAAGCAAAACATACAGAACTCAAATGGGACAGTCATCCTTGCATTATTTTGATTCTTACCTTGTCCTTCCTGGGCTGTCAGGTCATCCTTTCCATTACCATTTCCAAGGATTGTTACAGAGCAGAGCTGCCTGGGATGCAGAGGAAGAGTTTCTTGCTTTTCCTTTGAGTTTTTAGTTTCTAAGAGAGCACTTTCTAATGGAAAACACTGAACAAGAATTTTGTAGAGAAACGTGCCATGTCCAAGATGACCTGTGACCAAAGCTCACTGCAGAGTTTAGATCCAGGATCTAAACCCTTTTTCCCCCTACCCAGTTCTGAGCAAAAATCTGAACATACAGGTCTCAGATGCAAATTCTGACCAGCAGGAATTCTGTACAGAGTAGGGGGAAACAGAAGAGGAAAGAAATAGTTCTCATGAAATAGATCTCTACATGGTAATAAGCACATTAAAAAGAGTGAGTTGAGTTTTTTTGTTCACAGATCATTACAAAGTACAATGAACTACACCAATGAACTTCATCTGCAGTGTGCAATGGTATGGCATTAAAATGTTTTTCACAAGTGGACAGCCAGAAAGAAAACAGGAGGAAAGAGCAATGTGCTTTTTTACCAGAGACATCCAGCTGTCCTTAGTTAGGCACACACATAAAAACAGGGTTGACTCTTTTGCTCAGACACGGAACTCTTCATCCAATTTAAAGATTCAGGCTATGCCATCCAGAGTTAATTATATAAAACACAGGAAGCATCTCCCACAAACCAGTTTTCAAAATATCCCTTGTGCCCCAGGATGAAACAAACAGAACAAGTCACAGCAAGCACTCAAAAAAGCGTGGAGAAATCCTTCTGGAAAGTTGTTTGCATAGAAAGGGAGGTTTTGTGTGATTCACACAAATTTAAAAAATGGAAGATCCCAATAATTAAATATTAGGAGGGTTTTCTCTTCACTGACAGAGTGGTAGGTGAAGTACAGTGAGAAGCAGCTAATTTCCAGGGGTAGCACTGAGAGCACCAATGCAATCCCACTGTCCTTCACTCACAGTCCTGAAAATCCTTTCCTGCAGGAGCTGAAAACAAGCACTGAACTCCAGGACACTGAAGGAGCAAAGAGCAGTTCACAGAGAAGCTAGAGGGATATTTGAGTTGATCTTTTACTGTGAAGCAGAATAACATTACCCCATCTCTGAGTGGTTCTCTGCATAACAAATGGCACAATAAAGAACAGCCCGTGTCAGAGCACAGAAATGCATCCTGACTTCATGGTCCCACACAGGAGACAAGGAAAAGCTTGGGTCCTCCACATTGGATCTAGGAATTAAAGTTGATGTTTGTTCATCAAACAGCTTAAATAATGGTTTTTTTGACATGTAGATTGCTTTTTGAAAGAGATCTTCTATGTCCATTTTTTTTTTCTTTTCACACCACTAGAAGTGGAAGAGCAATTTCATACCTGATTTTCTATTGAATTATTTTCTTATTTTAGTCAGAGAAGACAAAAAGATAAAGCATTAAATTATGCAGATCTCATTGCTAAACATTTTATTGGTAAGGAAAAGTTGGTTTTTCAAGCTATCCCAGTCCTGCCACTTTTCTGAATAAATACCAACTTCCTTTCTTCTCTCATTTCTTTCTCTTAGCATGAACACAGCCTGACAACAAATGTGTAGGAAAACAAACAAACTAGAATTGCAGAAGGAAATAGCACATTTCTCTGTAGGAAGATACTGAGAACTGCTGTTTATATGTGTCCAGAAGATATGATCAATTAAAGACCACATACCTAAATTTTCAAATTCCTTTACTAATAAAGGTGTGTGCTCTGTTTTGTTTCCACACAAACATAGAAGTCCTTAAATCTATATCTTTAAAATATGTCTACAAATCACTGTCAGCAGTTGAAATTCCTGCCCTTTGTCATTTCTGGGGAAGAACCTCAACCTGAAAAGGATTTTGACAATGAAATCATTGTTGGAAATTTGATATCCTGCTAGGTATTTTGAGTTATCTGGAGCTACATAGACCTGTCTGCATTAAATATAATATATTTTGTGAAAAATACTTGAAAGAACATTGTGTAAGAAGTCCATACATAATGTAAAACATATGACTTACAGAAATAAAAGGGAAAGGGAAAAAATGCCTTATAAATAATCAAAAAGTTCAAGGCTGCATCTTTGAAACATTCATTGGAAAACAATTTGTTTGCCTAAGAATTAGGCTAGTCTAAAAACTTCAAAAGTATTTTTTTAATATTATGTGTTTCTTATATTATTCATTATTAAAATTAAATGCTGTAGGTGAAGATTTCTACAGGAAGTTAGAAAAGCTGCCTACATTTAAATGACCTTAAGTTCAATTAGATATCTTGGAATAATCTTGGCTTGTTATGCTTGTTTTATACAAACTAATCAGACTACCTGTTTTCAAGGCCTAGCTAATTACCGGTCAGACACTTGTTTTGTACAGCTCAAACATCTTTGACAATTGTTGAAATTAGGCCTTCTTCCCTTGCTGGAAAACTCTGAAATAACAAAACCAAAGCCTACCAATTATGAGCCTCAGTGTCAAGCTGTGAATTTATACTTGGGTAAAGTGAAGGCAATCAGAAGCACAACTTGAACTACATATGGCACTAGGGGAAGGGGGAAATAAAAAATAAACAAATAAGAAAAGAATCATAATGAATCCCATGAGGAACATATTGAAATGATTTCAGATTGTTCTTCTTCACCAATGGACCACAGTTCATCACCATGAAGTGGCTTTCTGTGCCAGACAACCTGTGGTGTCCTCTGCCCTGCTGCAAGGAATTCCTGCAGTTCTGCCATGTTCCCTCATGCCTGTGGGCATCCCTGCTCCACCCAGCCCAGCTCATGGATCTACCCTGCTTAATGCACCCGTAGGCAGGGCAGGGGGCAGACCTTGGTGTGCTCAGTGCCACAGAGTGCAGCATTTCTGGACCTAAATCACAGGCTCCTGCCCCTGCTGAGGAGGTAAATTTTGGTTATGGGGATAGGAATCCATAGAAAATCCATGAAATGCTGCCCTTTCTGTGAGGATCAGCCACAAGTGGAAGGGTGGAGGGACTGACAGAGCAAATACATGTATTTTGTTGCCTTAGGGAAAAGGGTTTTAGAGAGGGAGAAGAAATTTCCCAGTTTCTTACATCCTTCATTGCTATAATACATTTTTGTCCACTCGCAGCTATGGGTTCATTATTTCAGCTCCAGTCCTACCTGCCAGGTTATTCAAGTGCCATACAGTAAATTTGTGCTAGGCAGCTCCTCTCCTTCATACTATTCATATTTCCTAAGGAGACAGCGCCGTTCTTACAAGAGGAGGCATTTAATTCACAGCCCTGCCACGGGCTCTCTGTGTGACCAGAGACAAGCCACTTAACCTTTCAGTGCTTTGGTTTCCCCTTCTCTAAAATGGGAAGAATAACAATACATTTCTTGCCTTTTATTCATTCTGTCTGTTTAGACTCTAAGCTCTTTCAGGGTGGAGGTTATCTGCACTAAGTTACAGGGCTGCAGCCTTTATCAGTGTAAAAGTATCAGTTGCCGTGTAAAATAGTTCAGAATTTTTATTTTCATAGATGAACTGTAAGTTCAGCACTATCTGAGCAAGTGCAAAATGTTCAAATGCTTTTTTAAAAAGCAAGAAAATTGCTCCACACTGCCTGTGCTTACAGATACTCTGCTGTCAGCCTCTAACAGGAGCATTTAAGCAGCACTGCTGTGCCTGGATTCCTGATTTTGTGACAGCTGAGAATCTTACAGATGGAGGGGGACTGCCTTGTCTCTGAATTCCCTAGTTTTCTTGTTCATTGTTAATATGATTTTAATGTAGATTTGCAGGTATGTTCTTACTTGATGCAGTGGTCTCAATATGCAGAGTGGCCTCAAGTAACAAAATACTTCCTGTTTTAGTCCAGAACCTGTCACAATTTGGGGGCTTAAAGTGCTAACACTTAAATGCAGCCAGCTCCTTTGTATTACAAAGAGAAAGAAAAAGTGTGTGTGTGTACTGGCTTGCTAAGGCCCCTGACTCCCTAATTACACTCAGCTAGATTCAAGCACAGACCTTTCACCTTCAACAAGAGAATTTCTGACTTTTTTGAGACTGGGGGAAATGGACACGTTAGTCTACACTGAGACAGCACGGAAAATGGAATGTCACAGACATCTTTTATGAAAAATCCTTTCCTTAGGATTTTTCCTCCTGAGAACATGAGAGGCCTCAGGAACAAAATGTAAACAATGGTTATCTGCTGCTGTGGAATGCAACAGGTGCATCTGNGTAGAATTGCCTGATAAGCTTGTGAAAATGGAAAAGCATTTGTATTTTAGACTCTCAACCCTATAGTCCTGTCTGCAGGCTTTGCTGCAGATGCCACAGTCACAGGGACTTTGTTCTCCTCTATGTGAGCTCCCACCTCTCCAAGACAGCAGAGAACAGATGCTCCTGGGCTTGGAACCCATCCCAGGGAGTTCAGCAAGGTTGATTGACCCTTCCTGGTAAATTTACACTGAGATCTTTGGGAAGGCAGTAGGAGAAAGGGAGTATGAGGGACTGCAGTGAAGAACCAAATCTTGTCCAACTACCAGCACTGTTGAATTATTAATGTACTTTCTAACAAAGGCTGTGCCATGGATGACAAGAGCCTTAGCAATTAGACATGTCACCACTACAAAAAAATATTTTCCCCTTTTCTTAAGACAGCTAGGGCTTTCTTATGGTTGAATGTCTAAAGATCTCAACCTGTGCTGAGATATTTCCTGATTAGCATCACACTCAAATTTATTCAGCGTACAACTTTCTAATGCAATCTGAATTTTGCGTCCAAGATGCTGACTTGCATTTTCAGAAACAGCAAAGCTCCAAATCACAGGGACAATACAGCAACCATTTTAGATTTCATTCAATACTGTATATTGCTGATGGGCCAGGTTTCTAGGGAGTTGAAAGTTTGCCTTTGAAGTGCGGGTACGAAAACATATATTTTAAGAGTTTCAGATCCCAGCTTTACTTTTAATCATTCAAGACTCATGTTTTTCCTTTAAATCTGTCCTCTGTCAGCTCTTTCTGGGTAGCTTCTTTCAGAACTGATCAGAAATAAGTGACAGAGAGCAGAAATTCCAGTGACATTCACAAGTATTCACAAAAATCAGAGGCTTAGAGCAGGGGTTTCATTCACACTCAAGTATTTGAAATGCTAGACATCCTGATTTATAAATGGAAGTAGGTTTGCATCAAGGTTTTTTATGATACAAATTTTTTGATGTAAAGCCATCACACAAAAATAAGTGTTGGAATCAGCTGGAATGCAAAAAAACTATGAAACAAACCCACTCTAACACTAAATAAGTATAAATTGAATTAAAAAGAGAAAATATTTGTTTGTTCTTTATATAGAGATGGCTGTTTACCTTGGTATGATTCCTGGGGTGTCCTGCACAAGGTCAGGAGCTGGACTTGAGGGTCCTGATGAGTCCCTTCCAACTGAACATCTATGACCTATCCAAAGTTGTATCTTCTTCTTTGTTCAAAGAAGATAGGAAATAGTTAGAATTTTTTTTTCCAAAATTAGTAAGCATCATGATTTGATACAAAATAATAGTTTTTCATGCAAGCAGAGGATCATTTCCCACAAAGTTGAAAAAAAAGAAGCATTTTTGTAGGGAGAACCACGAACACATTCACACATGAAATATTTCCTATAAGAAAACCTGTTTGTGTTGCAGAGGATGCTCTTCTGCATCTTCAGGGCATCCTGAGAGCTGGGAGCTCCCTCCTTAACCACAGAATGGTTCCTCTTCTCTTAACAGGGAGAAAATATGAGCCTGCACTTTCCCCTCTGAGCAAACAGCAGCATTAATGCTGTGTCACCTCAGGCACAAATCCCAAACAATTCCTGTGGTCCATAATCACCAGAACCACAACCAAAATCCTTTGCTATCTAAGCAAAACGAGGGAGACAACAAACAGAAGGATAACACACATTTCTAAATATTTCATTGTAACCACAAATTATCAGAGGAAAAGTGTCAGGGCTGGAAGCAGCAGAGAAAAGCTGTTCATTTAGCAAACAACTGTAGATGGTAAAATGTAATTATCACAAATGCAAACTTTACTAAGGGGATAAGTGTGAGGCTGTTACAGTAAAAGGTCTCTTTGCATTTCTAATCTGACAGGCTGAAAGTTCTCTGGAGAAAACAGTTCTTAATAAAACCACAGAGGCAAGAGGTTCTTTTCAGCTCTGGCTCTCCACTGTGCCTCTGGTAATAAGCTTACAAAGCAAATTAAACTTGTTTGTTTGCAGTAGTGACCACGTGTGGAAGATAAACAAAAGCTTTGCTCAGTATTCACTGGCAAAGAATTATAAGCAGATTTTAGAAAATTAATCATTCTTGACTCACAAGCTGAACTAATAATCTGGATCCCAGTTCTTCTTTCAGCCTTTGAAAAATGTGATAACTCTTTAAAGTCGCTTTTAGGGATGAAGTAAATTGCTCAAGAGGAGTAATTCCAAAATACCCAAGCTCATTCCATGACCAGCTCTCTAACCTTAAGCCTTGATACATGAGATACCAGAAGCACCACCTCTTTAAGAGCAACCACACACAAAGAGTTTCTTCCTACATTTTCTCTTGAGAGTAACTTGCTTAGAAGTATCTTTAATACTGTGAATAAATTTATTGCACCATTTTAAATGGGAAATCCAGTCTTCATTTTCTACATTTTTATTTAACTATAGCTAACTCTGTCTTCCCCATTCTGCTTACAATTCTATCATTTAGAGCTTTATTGCTACTCAGTTGCCAAAAAATATGCATATGCAAAATTTGAATTGTGAAAAATCTATCCTAACATGGGACTGGTGAAAAAAAATTCCTACACAAGGTCCTCGTAGTTTCTGTCCCTTGAGTGGGCACGGAGTTCTTTTAAAAACAAAGGGATGCTCACACACAATGTCTACAATCAGAGCTGTAGATCTCAAAAGGACCAAAAAAGATGAGAAGAAATATCAGATGCAAAATATTCCAAATATTTGAGAGCTGTAGATCTCAAAAGGACCAAAAAAGTTGATAAGAAATATTAGATGCAAAATATTTCAAATGAAACCCTTCAGGACTACAAGGAATTTTGGAGAAGCAATCTGTACTTCCACTTGTTTCCACAAGAATAATTCTGTAAATCCCTGCCCTACAAAGTCCAGTCAGCCCAAAAGGTCTTTGGAGAGAGATTTTTTTCATCAGTTCAGCCTGTTCATTTGGGAACAGGCAGTTGGATGTTCTGAACATCATTTGTTTCTTGCTTTCCCACTCCCCAAGGTCCAGAAGAGCTTCGAACCACAAAATCAGTTACTTGTGTAATAAAACACCAACCTGCTCTTGAAGAGTTATCAGAGCTCAGCAACAGGAGTTTGGTTCATAAATCTAATGACATTTCCTCCTTGATTCTACTGCTTTTTCTCAAAGATCCCACGGAAGTTAAATAGACCTGTGCTCTGGTAAAGATGGTTGCTCCTAATTTAGCAGCTGTGTCTGTGGATTAGTGGTTTGTTTGTGGCATCCTAATCACATTTTCTGATATGATTAAGGAGCCAACATTGTCTTAAGTTTCAGGGCCATAATGCCCTATTGATTTTGAAGCAAACTCCCCATTGATTTCAGTAGGAAACTCTAATTTTAAACGAAAGAGAAGAAGAAAAAAAGGAAAAAATAATCAATTGTATATTATGGCCCTTGGAAGGTAAACAGAACAGGAAAAATCATTTGAAGATGTTTCGGGCATTACAAAGGGATTTTGTTTCAAAACATGAAGAAATAAAACTACTGTATTGTCTGAACTTTCTAATTGATTTCCAGGTTCAATGAAGTATAAACTACAGACATGCAATGTTCATACCTGCCTGGGGGAAAGATAATAAAACCTGCTCAAGTTATGGTGCCAGGCATGTCCAGTGCACAGCTATAACAAGAGCTCTATGATGGTGAGGGCAGAGCAGGACTGGGGTTTATTCCAGATCAGCTATTCACTAGACTTGGTCAGAAAAATATCTTTCCTCTAACACATAATTTTAAAGTTTATTTGGGTTTGGCTTTAGGGTTTTGTTTTATTTTTTTGCCTTTTTAACTAGAAATAAATTGCTATTAGTGCACAATGTTTAGGTTTAGAATAGATTTCTTTAAGCAAAATAAAATAAATACCAAACCCTAATAAAAATAGATAAAGCTTTTAATTGGTATTACTGTAAGATGCTTCCAAAGGAAAGGGGGGGAAAAAAGGTGCTTTATTAAAAAGAATCCTGCATGCTTTTCCTGCAACTTCCCCTCTCTTGGTCCTGTGAGAACACTGTAATGAGAAGCTACCAGACCCCAGCAGAGACTAGTTCTCCTCTCAAAGAGATTCTCTGAACCTCTCTCTTAAAGACCAGCGAAACTTTATGGTGCATTAGCCTGTCAAATAAAATCTCTAATATATGCTCTTCAATTCCTTGTTCATGTGGTGCTTAGCTTTGCTGCACTGTGACTGTCCTCAGCAGGTTATTTTCATGCCAGTGCAGGTAATTTATTGTAATTACTAATGCTGTAAAAGCACCAGAGCCAAAGGTATGGAGCCATCCATCCCGCCCAGGAGCAGCGGGATCGTCCCTAACCAAGTGTGGAGAACAAGGAGAGGCAGCCTAGACTGACCTGCAGCCATGTGTGCTGTATCAAATAACACACAGGCTCTGGGATGAGCCCCTGCTGACTGCTGCTCCCTCCTTTTGCTGCTGTTTCCACTCTCATCCAGGTGGAAGAGGGGCTGGAGCAATGCCCAGGTCCCTCTTTGCAGCATCTGCAGCCCAACAATCACAGTTAATCCTCCATGTACAGCCTGGGGTCAGGGCTGCCAGAGCACAGCTCTCTATCTGCAGCTGAGTATTTCAGCTGCTGCTGTCTGAAAGGAAGGACTGAGGTCTCTGGATGGGACTATAATAGACAAACTCTCTGGGTGTTGGCACAGGTAGGACTGCAACACGCTCAGCAGTAGGTTACGCGTGACTTCTGACAATGCCAAACGGCATTATTCCCTCAACTTGCCTTTCTTGATTTGTGCTTGGATAGGACATATTTGATCTTCCTTAGGAAACTCAGATTCACATTCAGATTACAGCAAGAGAGGAGATGACTTCCTTTCCTGTCCTGGTATGGTAGCAGCAGTGAAAACTTGGAAGAAAAGGAAGAGCTTTCTAACTATCCCACATCTTTGCTTCCCTCTTCCCATCTATTGTATTTACAGGGATGCCCTGATGAAGGCAGGAATGATGCCTCTGATTCCATGTTCTCAGAAGGCAAATCTATTACTTTATTACACCAAATTATAATGAATACTATACTAACTATACTAAAGAATATAGAAAGATACTTACTGAATGGTAAAAAGATAATAATGAAAAGTCCTGACTCTTTCCAGAGTCCTGACACAGCTTGGCCCCAGTTGGCCAAAGAGTCAAAACAACTCGCACCAGAATCTCACTGGGTAATCACCTTTGGGTAAACAATCTCGAAACACATTTTAGATGAGCACAACACAGGAGAAGCAAATGAGAAAAATTGTTTTCTTTTTCTCTGAGGCCTCTCAGCTTCCCAGGAGAAAAATCCTGGGCAAAAGAATTTTTTTAGAGAATGTCAATGGTACACCCATCCACCAGCCCTGAAATCAACAGCAAAACACTTTAAACTCTGTAAATCATACAAAGGGAATAAACATTAAATAGAGCTATTAGAAATTTGATATACTTTGCTTTCTTTTGTGTTAGATTTGAGAGTAAGTAAGGAAAGATTTTTTTTTTAAATCCAAAAATGCAGTGAAAGAAGGAATGGATCTAAAAGAATAACTGATTGCTAAAAATGAAAATTCTGTGCAATCAACTCCACCCTGTGAAAATACTTGAGCACTCCTGTGATGGTTTCTCTCTCTGCCCCAAGGGAAATAATCTTTGCATCCATCCTGGCACCTTTTCCCCCTTCTGACCAGCTGCTGTTGGGCTGTTTTTTGGGCTCTCTCAGCTACCCAGAAAGGACCCTCCATCCCACATTTCCATGGGATCGCTTGCCTAAGAAAACACACAACCCTCAAAACAGGAAAGAGAGGAAAAAATTACTTTTCTAACACAATGGTGATGAAGGAACCTTCACAGACCTTTCTTCAAATGCTCTGTGCTGAGTGTTCAAGGAGAAAATAAAAATGATTGAGATGTTATTTTGTCTCAAAGTGAGGCTGGGAATGCAGGAACATCTCCAGTAAAATGCTCAAGGGGGTTTTCAGCTGGCAGTCCTGGCACATATTCATGATCAATGAATAACCCATGGATTCCAAAGTCTGCAGAAATTCATGAACATGTTACCCTAGGACTACTCAAAAAAATATATATATATAAAGAGGCTATCACAATCTCTTAGCTTACAGATGAGCTTTGGGTGAGTTTTAATGACAGAGGTACACAACAGATTATAATAATTCTGAAAATGAAGGCTAGTCAGGTAAGTAAAGGGAACTCCCACAATACACATTTTAACAGTTTTGTATTTACCTAAAAGACCCAAATGGCTCCTACAGAACAATTATGTCAATCCAGAAACAGCACATTCCAGGACAATGGTGTTCTAAGAAAAGAAAAGGAAAAGCATGTGTAAATATTCAGAATATTCCTCACACCACAAGAACCCAATTCAGAATTCAAACCCAAGCTGTGTCCTGAATGCATTGCCCCAGAGATTGGCCTTTCCTGTGGCTCTGAGATCAGCTGAAAGCCAATTATAATGTGCCATCCCAGGGAAAAAGGAAACTCTTTTTTGTTATTCAAAACAGAATTCCTCTGTAACTATGCCTGTAAAGTGACTTCTTGAATTTCTTTACATTTCAAATGCTTCTGCTTCCTTGACTAGTAGTGTTTAGTATTTAATAAGAGGAAGAAAAGGTGATTCTGCTTTTCAAAAGGCTCCTGTTATAGGTGGTGAATTTCAAAGCACTCTACTTGTTTCTGCTGTTATTTTTGAGTGTGAATGTCACAGAATAATTCTGCTGTTATTTTTCCATGTTATTTCTTGAGTTAAAAGCCCTGACTGCTATACATTCCAAGGCTGCTGATTTCCACTGCACTTCTCATGCCTTCAAGC
This sequence comes from Spizella passerina, assembly GCA_013401375.1. NCBI lineage: Eukaryota > Metazoa > Chordata > Aves > Passeriformes > Passerellidae > Spizella > Spizella passerina. The sequence goes on from WBNQ01087615.1 coordinate 30,791, forward strand.
TTACATTATTTATACAGCTTTGTCTGCTGCCTTCATACCTAGCTGTCTTCTTCCTGAACATTAAAGTAATATAAGGAACTTTTAGGTATGTTTTATACTTAAAACAATATCATATGGCACACAAAGTCCCTGTGTTGTCAAAGGACTACAACTCACAGACAAGCTTTGTTTTCTTATTTCAGTTTGGCTCTAAGCTGAAGCACCCAGGCATGAATTCTGTTGTACTGTTTGCATTTGAAAATCACAGAGAGAAGCGCAAAATGTGATTAGTCAAATGTCTCTGTAATCACACAAGGTGGTCTGACTGAAAGATCATACAAGCTAGTGTCAGAAGCAAAGGACAGATTAGCGAAACACAATAAAACAAACGAATCAGAAGAGCTACCCCATCACACGGAGTCTGTCACTGAGCTGAGGTTACACAGCCACAACAAAACTGCCCTTCAAATAACCCACCTCAGTAACACCATTGATTCTCCAGTTAGAAATGATGCTGCTCTTTGGGGACTGGTGCTCAGAGCATCAAAAGTGCTCGCTGCAAAAAGGAGAACTCAGGTGGCTGAAACAATTCTGAGGCCCCATGTTGTAGTGTGTTTTGTTGGTATGTTCTGTTTCTCCCCTACTCCGTTGTGATGGTTCTGCTCTCCCAGTTTTTCCCCGCCTCAGTTTCTATTATGTAGTTGCCATGGTTTTCCCTATATTATATAATTTCCCCTCCCTTTGTTTCCTAATATGTATAGTTCGCACTCCTCCCTGGGCCCAGTCAATCACTCCCCACCCCTCCCAGTTCTCCAGAATGTTCCCCTAAGTGGGAGACGTGATTGGCTGTGGTCCCGGGGCCCCTCCTATACAATGTATCGGTTGGTTCTCCCTTCAAGTCTGTTATGTTCGGTTCATCCCCCAACCTTTTCTGATTGGTTTACTGTAAACCCCTCCTTTGGTTCCCACCTCCCTTTTTAACCTCATGCTATCCCACTGTTCCTGGTCACTCCCTGCTGGTAGCCGTGGGCATTAAGCCTGTTTGGACCCCCGGAAGTGTCCGATTCTCTGTTGCTTCGTCCCGATTCGCTGCTCTCCCCCGAGACCTCGTCCTGCAGGCACAGCCCAAGGCCTCCGCCGCCGAGGGGTGCCTGAAGCTGTCAGCCCTGGGGCCCTGCCACCGGGACTGATGCCCCCGCATGCAGGTGGGCTGTTGGCCGCCCTCTCTACTAGCCGGCTCAAAAGGTCTCAGGCCGCCGCCCGCGCTGCAGCCCCAAAAGACCTTTCAGCCTGGGGAGGAGCTGGATGCTGTTTGCTGTGCAGTGCAGGGATTTCCAAAGGAGGCTCCCCTGGCTTGAAACAGTGGGATAAGCTGCCCATGGCCATGGGCTTGGCCGCCTGGGTGCAGGGCGCAACAAGGGAGCTCTGCAGTGGAGGAGGTTGCTGGCTGCAAAGGCAGACAAGGCAACAAAGAGGTGCTTGCAATAAGAAAAAAGCCTCCGCAAACCAAGTCTCCACGCTTTCAAGGGAGCATTGTCAGTTTTCCTGCTTTTCTTGAGGTTCTGGGCATTTTAAACAGGCCCTGGAAAAAGAGTGTCAGGTATTGGGTTTAGTCTCTTATTCTCCTTTATAATATATGACAGATTTCCTTGGAATGCAGATATTCACAAGTAAAAAGCAAACTTACCGCTGCTTGGGCCTCACATGGGAATCTTCCTGATCCTTCTGATAGGCAGAGCAGCTGGATGAGATCACCTGGTGGGTGGATTTTTGTTGTTTGTTATAGGAGAAGGTATGGATTCTTTTAAATCTATTTCTCTAGACTTGAAAAAAACAGTGTCAATCAGGTGATAGCTTATAGGTCAGTCTATTTATTTCTAGTTATTTCCTGTTATATTCTCTGCATATTTACCTGTTAATTAGGAAAACACACAGTCAAACATCACAAAACCTGTGAAGAACAGATCATCCACTAAACCCCCCCAATAATGAAAGTCTAAAAAAAGAGTACCTTATCAGAAGCAATAACTTGTAAAGCATCTATCAGTATTAATAACTTGTAAAAGATGGAGAAAAGTTACTTTCCATAGAGAGACTTCTACAGTAAGAATTAAAAGGAATTTTGACAACTTCATTCCCCTTCCCTGGATGTACAGTGTCTAGTCATTGCAGTGTACATAACAAGTAATAATAATGTAGATGGATGGGCGATACAAACAAGATATTCTTTAAGGTATGAAATTATTCTTATCTGTCATTGATATTGAGATAGAATAAGCATTTCCTCATTGACAAATGAAAATAATTCTTATGACAAAAAGAAGAAGGGATAGAGAAAAGTGAATTATCTTTCTTTACAAGGAAAGAATTTTTTACCTAGGATACCCATGTTCCATGATATAAAAGAATACTGAGTATTAAATCTGAAATAGCATTCAGATTTTATTATGGCATAGATTCTAATAGGAAGGGATTTCATTCTGATCCTGCAAAGCTGTACATAAAATTATCCTCTTCTTTCAAAGCAAGTTTAAAAAAAAGTAAAGAACATTCCACATTTTTAAATGTTAGCTATGTCTTAAAAGAGAGGCTGCAAAGAACTCTACCATTGGGTAGAGTTGATTTGGTAAGGCTTATTTTTCAGAATTATACAGCAACATGCAAACCCCTGGGGATACTGATTCTATTACATTTTATTGTTCCTGAGTTCAGTGAATTTTTTAAAGGGACCATTTTACCAATCAAGCTAACAGCAGTTCTGAAAATCTAGTAATCTGTATTCTTTATTAAGCATACATTTGCTGACTAAACAAATGGGTCTTGTTTATTTCCATAGGATAATAGCTCTGGCGCTATATTTGTCTGCAAGTCTGTTGCATGATTTGCTGCCATGGAGAAATGAGAGTTTTGGCAATGAGAAAGCTCCAACTGCAGAACCCAACCTCAATTCTACAGAACCCACCTGATCACTCCCATAAAATGATTGTGTTCTGCTGTTCTTCATTAACAATGCTGAACATTTAAGTCTATGAAGATGCCTTTTAATGCCTTGGCCAAATGCAAATGCCTTTCAGCCTTTTCAGAGCAGTAAGATTTATCACAGTGTTTAAAGAATCATTGTGCCTCCTTTCTTGTACAAACAGAATTTGTTTTCGTGGGTACCCTTCCCAGCAATTAAGCAGCTATAATTCAGTGGGCGTGATGTACTCCTGTAAATATTTGTGATGGAACTTGAGTTACAGCTCTTGCACATCTACATTGATTTACTGAGAGATACTTGCAGGAATGCAGCCACAAATCACAGCGCAGTTCCATTGTTAATTATGGAAGTAATTACACAGTTAAAACACCAAACAGTGCAGAGAGCAGCTCCTGTCTGCATCTCCTGTTACCAATAAGGGTGTTGTTTTATGGTAGCACATGGGGTGACAGTTATGGCAAAAGGTAATCTTTATGAGCTCATTTTCATCCCTGCTCGTCCATGATTACATCACAGAAAATAGGTTGCAGAATTAATAAACTGATTGTGAGCATGCAGACGTGCCCTGGCATATGCAGATCTGAGAGGAAATGAACTTTCAAATCCATGTTCAGCTTGCATCAAAGTTTGTGTAGGTCTTTAAATTAGAGGATTTTTCCTGAATTGGAATGAAAATTGTGACCGTGTTCACAGGGGTTNTTTTTTCTGAGGCCTCTCAGCTTCTTAGGAGGAAAAATCCTAAGGAAAGGATTTTTCATAAAAGATGTCTGTGACAGAAAATTGTCTCTGCTGTTGGGGCATTAAAACATCCCTCAAATCACAGCTAAAAACATAACTCTACAGTAAATTCTTCTGTTCATGACTATCCATTCCCTGTAGCTACCATCACGCTGAAATGGTGGCAAACACTGCTACAGCCTCTGCTTCTTTCATCTTTTCCTTGTGCCACCCTTCATTATGACAGATTAAGGACAGCTCCCCTGAGTTCAGCTGGTAAAGGATGTACATTTGCATTAAGTTCACCCACCACACCAGTAATTACTGCACAGAAATGAAGGCAGAGCACCTTCCTGGGCCAGAGCACTGATGAAGAGATTTCCCAGTCACTGGCAGGACTGCAGAGTAGCAAACAAAAACACAACACTAAAGTATAAAAAATAATTTATGACACTGATCTCATTGGTTCAGTATCCATTTTTTCCACTTATGGGTAGCCCAAATTACCTGAAACTTTTTAATAATACTTTTCCAATAAAATAAATTATTTGGTGTAAATGAATTGCCCAGAACTGGAAGGCCCAGTTACATATCTCTCTAAACCACATGTTCATTTTTGGTTTTGTCAGCCTCAAATCTGAACATAAGGAAAGATTCTGCAAACAGGCAGGCTATTAAACTGAGTAAGGTTGTGTCTATATCACTAAAGAATCCTTTTGAATTAAGTCTCTCTGATTGGATGTGAAACAGTAATCTGAAGTCAATAGATACCTGGAGGTATTTCTATCACCCAACAGCCTACACAACATGTTATTCCATTTATTTCCCTTGCACCCTGGAAGAAATATGTCTCACAAACCTACAGGAAGGCTACATAATGCCATCCCTACAACCCTGAAACCCTCCTGTAAGGCTCAAGCATGGGAAATACCTGAATCTAATTGGAAGAAGGAAAGATGTATTGGGTAATAAAATGAAGTTAGTGCACCAGGATGACTACAATTACTCAGCAGCTCTTTGAGAAAAATCTCTGCCTTCATTTTTAACTGCCAACTTTCTAGAATTGTTGTGGCAAAATTACCCTTGAAGATAAATACGATTATTCACTTAAAATATATTTCTGTAATAAGAAGGCTGCAGACCTGTAAGGTATATAAAATTTTAACACAGAGCTAGGTATATTACCAGCTAGTCAGAAATCATTTCCCTAAATATCTTCAAGCCCCAGACTGGCTTCTCCAAGAGAAAGATCCTCAGATAATCCTCCTTACAGTTATGAGGTTTATGGGACAGAAGCCTTTCTCTAATTTGGGATGTGGAGTGTGGTTCTCAGGGACTGCCAGGGCATCAAACAGGAGCCTGGCTGCCCTCCATGTAAACCAAGGATGAATCTACCCCTTCTTCAAAGCCTTCCCACCCTCTCTGCCCTTGGTATCTTTCTGGAGAGGTTGGTGGTGGCAGCAGAATTAAGCCAGGCTCCACTAGGGGCACAAAGGACCTCACAGACCAGCTCAGAGCCTTCCTTGTGCTCTGCCTTGGGCATGCAGGTAAAACCAGCAGCTGGCAGGGAATATTCCAAGCCCATGAGAAGGAAACAACTTCTCCTTCCACTGACAGGAAAGGTCTCGTGCTGAAATAATGTGATCTCCAGAGAGGTGAAGGCTCTCCTGAGGTGGCTTGGGTCTCCAGTAGCCTCTGTGAAGGTCACCAAGGCTTTCTGCAAACCTACTGCCACAGCTGTCAGTGTGACTTGATGCAGAGAATTCAGGGCAGCGTCTGAAAAGCTCTGCCAGAACAGAGACACATTTTAGCTTGTGCTACTTGAGCTGTTCTGAAATTCCATATTGTTCTGTAAAGTCTTGTTTTGGAGGGCTGGTTAACAACACAATGCTTTTTACCTGTATTTAGAATCTACTAGCCCAAATAACTTCATCGCTTTAGAAGCAAAATTCATGCACAACACTCCTTCTCCTCTCCTTTACTGGATCAGAATCACAAGGTGCTTTATGTCTGGGAGCAATTTCAGGAACAGGTGTTTTGGCTAAACATGCTGAGGAAAATGCTTGCATTGGGTAATTCCACACAAGAACATTAACCGCGTGTAAAGCCAGCTTCCTCTGTGGTCTGGTTTTAACCTGAAAGTGATTTTTTTTTTCCTGGATGTAGCTTATTTTCTTTTTTGCTAATGACAGGTTCCTCTGTTGTTTTTGTGGTCATTTTTCACACTTGATGCCTAAAGCTTTTTTTGCATAGTGGAATAAGCAAGAAAACATGAAATACACATTTTTGACAGTATGATATCCAAGGTTTAGCCAAGCCTTCCATCTATTTTGCATGATTCCAGGACAACATGAATTTGAGTGAAAGAATCATGCATTACTAAAAAGATAAAACTTAGATGCAATTTAAAACTAGGCACTAATAAATATAATCTTTTTTCCCTGGTGGTATTTGATGGACTCCTACTCTGGCCTTTCAAACTATTCTAGTTTTCTAATCCTATCTACACATAACCTATAAATGTGTGCAGACCTATTTATAATAAAATTGTCTGTGGTCACTCAATACAGGAATATTATTTCAACTTGAAGTCTGTCTGCACTGCAAATGACCCAGAAAGGGAAGGAATCTGAATGAAAATTACAAGTTCAACATCACTTCACAAGGTTTCCTAAATCATGTAATTGCATCAGTGAACACTGAGCTAAAGCTACAGTAGCTGGTATTAATTCTGTCACAAAAACACTCGACTCAAGTGGGTCCTCTGCCCTGCAATCCCTTCCTAAATGTGTATATTATTCAAGCTCAGTAACTAATTTTGCTGGAATAGCGCAGAAGCCTGATATCTGCCTAAATTCATTACAGCTCTCCATAGTAGACATCATATTATTATTATTTTTAAATAAAAATCATGGCCATGNTATCTCTCTAAACCACATGTTCATTTTTGGTTTTGTCAGCCTCAAATCTGAACATAAGGAAAGATTCTGCAAACAGGCAGGCTATTAAACTGAGTAAGGTTGTGTCTATATCACTAAAGAATCCTTTTGAATTAAGTCTCTCTGATTGGATGTGAAACAGTAATCTGAAGTCAATAGATACCTGGAGGTATTTCTATCACCCAACAGCCTACACAACATGTTATTCCATTTATTTCCCTTGCACCCTGGAAGAAATATGTCTCACAAACCTACAGGAAGGCTACATAATGCCATCCCTACAACCCTGAAACCCTCCTGTAAGGCTCAAGCATGGGAAATACCTGAATCTAATTGGAAGAAGGAAAGATGTATTGGGTAATAAAATGAAGTTAGTGCACCAGGATGACTACAATTACTCAGCAGCTCTTTGAGAAAAATCTCTGCCTTCATTTTCAACTGCCAACTTTCTAGAATTGTTGTGGCAAAATTACCCTTGAAGATAAATACGATTATTCACTTAAAATATATTTCTGTAATAAGAAGGCTGCAGACCTGTAAGGTATATAAAATTTTAACACAGAGCTAGGTATATTACCAGCTAGTCAGAAATCATTTCCCTAAATATCTTCAAGCCCCAGACTGGCTTCTCCAAGAGAAAGATCCTCAGATAATCCTCCTTACAGTTATGAGGTTTATGGGACAGAAGCCTTTCTCTAATTTGGGATGTGGAGTGTGGTTCTCAGGGACTGCCAGGGCATCAAACAGGAGCCTGGCTGCCCTCCATGTAAACCAAGGATGAATCTACCCCTTCTTCAAAGCCTTCCCACCCTCTCTGCCCTTGGTATCTTTCTGGAGAGGTTGGTGGTGGCAGCAGAATTAAGCCAGGCTCCACTAGGGGCACAAAGGACCTCACAGACCAGCTCAGAGCCTTCCTTGTGCTCTGCCTTGGGCATGCAGGTAAAACCAGCAGCTGGCAGGGAATATTCCAAGCCCATGAGAAGGAAACAACTTCTCCTTCCACTGACAGGAAAGGTCTCGTGCTGAAATAATGTGATCTCCAGAGAGGTGAAGGCTCTCCTGAGGTGGCTTGGGTCTCCAGTAGCCTCTGTGAAGGTCACCAAGGCTTTCTGCAAACCTACTGCCACTGCTGTCAGTGTGACTTGATGCAGAGAATTCAGGGCAGCGTCTGAAAAGCTCTGCCAGAACAGAGACACATTTTAGCTTGTGCTACTTGAGCTGTTCTGAAATTCCATATTGTTCTGCAAAGTCTTGTTTTGGAGGGCTGGTTAACAACACAATGCTTTTTACCTGTATTTAGAATCTACTAGCCCAAATAACTTCATCGCTTTAGAAGCAAAATTCATGCACAACACTCCTTCTCCTCTCCTTTACTGGATCAGAATCACAAGGTGCTTTATGTCTGGGAGCAATTTCAGGAACAGGTATTTTGGCTAAACATGCTGAGGAAAATGCTTGCATTGGGTAATTCCACACAAGAACATTAACTGCGTGTAAAGCCAGCATCCTCCTCTGTGGTCTGGTTTTAACCTGAAAGTGATTTTTTTTTTCCTGGATGTAGCTTATTTTCTTTTTTGCTAATGACAGGTTCCTCTGTTGTTTTTGTGGTCATTTTTCACACTTGATGCCTAAAGCTTTTTTTGCATAGTGGAATAAGCAAGAAAACATGAAATACACATTTTTGACAGTATGATATCCAAGGTTTAGCCAAGCCTTCCATCTATTTTGCATGATTCCAGGACAACATGAATTTGAGTGAAAGAATCATGCATTACTAAAAAGATAAAACTTAGATGCAATTTAAAACTAGGCACTAATAAATATAATCTTTTTTCCCTGGTGGTATTTGATGGACTCCTACTCTGGCCTTTCAAACTATTCTAGTTTTCTAATCCTATCTACACATAACCTATAAATGTGTGCAGACCTATTTATAATAAAATTGNTTAAAGTCTTTGCTGGAATAGTGCAGAAGCCTGATATCTGCCTAAATTCATTACAGCTCTCCATAGTAGACATCATATTATTATTATTTTTAAATAAAAATCATGGCCATGACCAAAGTGAAAGTTTAATACTATGACCTTAAAGGAAGTTAAAAGGGTTTGGATATCAATATCCAGATTGATATTATTCCCTGAGAATTTTTCAACCTTTTTAAAAAGGAACTGTTCAAAACATGTTCAGCAAAGACTTTAAAATTCCACCTTTGCACCTGAATGCAAAAAGTACCTGAGTTAAAAAAATATTATGTATGATCTTCAAACTCTGAATATATGATTTAAAATGCACTGGTTGACCTTGGCTATAGATTTTAAATTTCCAGCTACAGAACTGGCCAGTAGGTATCAGTACACACTACCAGATGGATATTTTTACATTTATGCATAGAGGCACTGGAAAGATTTGAAGTTTTCCTTGCAAGCTGTTCCACATGCAGCACAGAGTTTTACTGAGGCAAATGTAAGAGGTTATGAAAATGAGGTGTGCTTGAATCCCTTTAAGGATGCCTGAGCTCTTTTGCAGACCTGCACTCTGTCAGGGGTGTAAAGTTTAACCCTCAGAAAAATGGGGCACAAATCCTTCCCTTACTG
>WBNQ01087616.1:0-19170 GCA_013401375.1 Spizella passerina
CTTCCAACCCACACCATCCTATGGTTCTGTGACAGTGAACTGCTTCAGTCAGACTTTTTCCTATCAGCAGTGGCTTCTTAAGACTGTTAAGGAAAAGACTGGAATCCACAACAAGCTTTCAGACATTTTCTTTATAAGTATCTTGTTTTTATCTTGTTATATTTTTTTCCCTGCTTTCTAATCTGTATTTCTAGGCACACCAACAAGAGAAATTTTTATGGATTTGTGAAGACATTTCATGCACTTGGGAGCAATCCAGTCAGGAAAAGAAGTAATGTTGGGTCCCTTGTGATGAATCAAGAATGCAGTTTCAAAACTGAAAAAACCCTACAGTACACTAATAAGTCAATTGGTAAAAATATGTTGGCAGGATCAATTTTGCTTCAACAGTGAATAATGAATATATATATGTTAAGGTTATTGTTTCTGGATAATTTCCAAATCTTCTAATTATTCACATTATGCCTTGAAAGTAATTTATTCAAGCACAGATAAATGGGCCAGCCTGTTCAGGCCAAAGGGTTAAGGGTTTGAGCAGGGAATAATTTGTCATTTTATATTGGAACTACTGAACCAAATTACATCTAAGTTACTTTCCAAAATTTTCTAGAAAGAGGCATCCAGAAATCAGGATCAAGAGTGTTCAAATCCAGCTCAATCCACTAGCAAAACAAGATGCTTTTTTGCACAGAGAATTCCTAACACTGCACATCTTAAAATCCCAACAAAAGCCTTTTTGTGAGGTTTCCGTACCTTAAACAACAGAGAGGGAAAAAAAAGTACATTATAGTGAATGTAACTGAAAATGTTACAGTGACCTTTGTGCTAGTACTTGGCTTCTAAGAACTGGTTTGAGAGTTTGTTATATTCCTCCTCATCCACCCACCCCCCTGCCCACTCACTCCCTACCCACAGAAAGGAGAATAACACGTCTCCTTAACAGGACTCACAGGAGCAAACAAATGTAAGTGAGGAATGTACTCAGAGTTTTAATTTGTGAAATGCTCTTTGTGGGGAAGAAAGCTTTCACATCTTTAACAACTTGTGTGTTGTCTCTATGTTCCACAATAACACATTGCTGTGTTAGAGTTACTGCAGAAACTCCCCTACATTTTGGAAGTTTTAGGGTTTGGAATCATTCTTTCATAGCAAACAGGAAATTCTGCATTTTCTTGTTTCCAGCTGGCTCCCAGGCAAAGCAGAATTGCACAAAAATATTGGTTCAAAACTCCTACATCATAAATAATGAATAATCACAAATAACTTTGCGTTGCAGTATTTTGTTTTTAAGTTGCTTGCAATTACTATATTGCTCTTACTATATAAGAGTCACTTTAGGTGACTCTTTTATTTCAGATTATAGGAATATCACTAAATAAGTACCTCAGTTTACGCCTTTTTTTCACACTTACAATATTAAAATTCCCTTCAAAATCTGTACTTTCATCCCAACCAACAAAATGTCCCTCAATACTCCTCCCAAATATTAGTAAAATAGAAATACTGGTCCCTCAAGACCCTCAGAAATGTTCATATGTTTTCCTTGAAAATTCACCATCAGACATCTATTTCCTGCATCTCCATCATTAGACCTCTGTGCTGAACCCCATTTAATAAATGGGATGGTGTGTTTTGCACACCATGAATTTGAATTTGTCAGAGGGAAGTAGTTCAGCTTAGCTGGGGAAAAATGCTGTCAGCTGCTTTTCAGCACCAGACTGAGGTCTTCAGCCTGAAAGGAAATTCATGGGGGCTTGACATTTTCTCGTGTCCTGTAAACCATTTCTCAGGGCCCTTTATTTTGTGCACAGCATTAACCATCTTTTTTTACCCAGCACCATGTGAGCAGCTTTCTGCCCCAAGCTGTTCAGTGGCCCCTGCCTGGTCAATAACTGACAGGCATTTGGGCCGGATCAGGAATGATGGTGCAGGCAGCTTTTTTCAGTCCTCATCTCCAGAGCAGACACAGAGCTGCTGTTCACTTGCCTTCAAAACTACAGAGGAAAGAGAGGCAGAACTATTCAGAGCGTGGTGATGATGCCAGATATTGAGGTTTGGTGATGGTGGGTTTCTTTTTTGGATCACAAGCAAGTGACCTCATTTCATGATGCCAGAATCATGTCTCTTAATTTTAACATGAGTGATCTTTTGTGAGAATAGAAATGATGATTTTAAATGTCCTGATTATTCAACAACCCTGGTAACTATAGAAGCAAAAGACTTTACAACATACATCTGCTTGACCTGCATCTCAATGTAAAGTCAATGTACTGACATCCCCCAGTGATCCCCTGCATCAGTTCCTTGCCATATGCCTTGTTTCTGCCTCACTTTTTGACCTGTTCATTTATTTTTTTTTGTCCCCATTAGCTTCATCTGTTGGGCTTAAATAATGGATTGGGAAGTGCTGGGGAGGTGTTACAGCAAATGAAGCGTTCTGACTAGCATTGCCCTGTGAAGAGAAAGGCCAGCTGGCATTGCCTAAGGGAGGCTCTTGGACACTTCTGCTCCATGTAGGGGCACAGTTGGGGTCAGGAGAAACAGACTCACACAATCATGACTGAGATTATTATTTAATGAATAAGGCAGATTTGGGGTCTAGACCATCCTTCTCCTCAATGCTTGTACAGTGTTAATTTTCAATAGGAGTTTACAGTAGCTGTCGTGATACAAATAATTAACAACATCTGATTCTTCTGGCCCTCTTCCTCTTCCCTTGTTTCCACTCATTCTGTGCCTTTGCATAGTGAAGACCTTTGTACCAACTAACCTGAAATTTTCTGGGTTAGCATTTTAAATAAACCATATGCAATCATGCTCTTCAAGATATTTTAAATTCTTATCACTTACCTCTGCAGCTCTTCTGTGTGTGTTTTGACACAAGGCCCAGAAGGACCTGTTATTTTCTTTTCTGCCTGTTGAGTTGTTTGCACCAGCTACCGTGCTGTTTGCATGTAATCTTTAAGACCCCCATAACCAAAACAGAAGCTGTGTTGATGTGATGGAAAGAGACAGCATTTTCACCCCACTAATTTCAAAGCCATGTCTTCAGTGTGACAGGTTTGGCTTTTTTTTTTTTTCTCACATTTTCCCTCAGGAAAACCATCCACAAAGCTGTTCCCTGCTTGAGGTTCCTGATACGAATATCGAAGAATGACCTCCTGAGGGGATCCATAAATGAGTCATCCTTCAGGACCTCTCTCTGCAGCCACCACTCTCTTGCTGGCAGGACCAAGAGCACTTGTGTTTCCTCTGTTTCTACTGGAGAAGCTGTAAGTCTTGTTTCCATGAAAGTAAAAGAGTATAACATTTCTCAGACTCTAAATAAGCAGCACTATAAATACATATTCAAAATTAGAGAACAGAAAAGGGACAGAGGAGAGTGTAGCTAAATTTTTTGGTCATGTAAGGTCATTTCTGCAAAGCTCGAAGTTCATGGATGATGATTTATGATCATAAAAAGCATTCAGGCCAGCATATCTGTGTGGTTTTGATGCCTGCTGGGACCAAGGATGTTCAGATTAAGTCACACACTGCCTGTGTCACCAACCATTGGCTATGTTAGGTATCTCGATAGCCTGGAGGACAAGAAAACAATCTTCCATCCAAAGTTTTACAATTTATACAAAAGCTATCTTATTATTTTAGAATAAGTCCATTTTCTGTAGGATGGGAAATTTTTGACTTCTTTACCTGGATTTTAACCATGAGGAGTGAAAGGCTCCTGCCCCTAGAGCGTGGTGGGGTGTTTTGTAGGAACATACCCCAGGCATCAGTAAGGATGGTGACAAGTGAGATAGAAACAAAAGAATCCCTTGACACTCTTCACAGCCTCTCAGTCACAAGAAGCTGGCCTTGCCTGCAGAGGTGCTGGGAAAGTGGCTCCTCAGGGGGATGGCAGCCACAGCAAAGTCTGGGCTGGGGCTGGCCCTCCTGGGGACCTGTGCTGCTCCCCCTCAGTTTGGGCATCAGAAACCTCTCAGCACTGCCACCAGTAACCTCTCACAAAATTATAAATCCTAGGTATAGCTTTTATACATTTAGAAATACCTTTATGTATAAAAACCTAATTTTTCTCCCATTGCTCCTTTGTTTGATGCCAAATGAAGTAATTTCAGCTGCATCATCCTGATCCAAGAAGCTTTCTTGTTCCTCACTGTTGGTCACTACTTGGCTTTGGTTTGTTCATGTTAGCAGGTTATTGCATGTATTTTGATGTGGGAGCTGCTTAAATAGACAGGACAATGAGGGTAAGAGGCTTCAGCTTTTGGCACAGCTTTGGCTTAGGAGTCTCTTTAAAACCCCTGCTGTTAGCTATGCTGTGCTGAGTCAATGCAGCCAAAGTCAATTGTCCTTTGGGGCAACTGACAGCTCAGTGCAGCTGTAGAGGTTTTAGCTGAAACAGCAGCTGCTGAAATAAAAGCTATGCTTGATGACTTTGGCATGACAGCAGGACTGACTGAAATTTTGGAATGCTCCTATAAAACATTGATGGTCAAGAAATGACACCAGGAACACTATAAAAGATGCAGCTGCTGCCACCAACATTTTCTTCTGTGTGTTGTGTACATGTTAGTGAAGGGAACAAACATATTTGTGATTCATGTCAAGGAATGTTTCATCCAAGGAGTTTTATTCAACAGGTAAGGGGAAATAAACAGGTGGCCACACATAGATGTATGAGCAAGGTGATGCAGAGGAATTATGCACTATCTTCCCATTTGTGTGAAACCCTGTCTGTCTGCCTGTCTGGCCTGTCTGTCCATATCTAAAAGCTGGTATTGGAGTGGAATGATCTCATCATTGATACTCAATCAAAAAGTCACCACAAAGTAAGAGATAACAGACAGCCTCACCCCAAGCCTGTAAAGGGAACAGCACTTTTGCAATGTCCCATTTGTGCTTCATTACTGACATACTCTTAGAAAACTAGAGCAAAGCCCACCCACAGCCTCCCATGTGCCAATGAGGGTTTGTAGAATCAGCAAGCTCATGCAGATTGAGAAGTCCTTGGTGTTCTGGATATTCTGCTGGGATGTATGCAGACGTGGTTTTGATCTGTCTGTGTCCAGGGTTTTGTATCAGCTGGTGGTCACACAGAATGCCACAAGACATATTAAACAGATTGATTGCATTGGCTCCCATCTTTAGAATTCAGATGCTCTGCAGGTATAAGTGTAGCATAAGCAATGAGATGAAAAAGGGTGAAAAACATTCTGGTGTTTAAATAAACTTTCATTATTTCCAAGTTAGTTTTATTTTTGGTCAGCAAGCAAAATAGTCCAGGGTAAGTGACAAGACTGAAAATAAAGCCTCTCCCCAGGGGAGTTGTGAGTGTGAGACCTATGTTAGAATGGCTTTAGTTTTCTGTGAATGTGCATGGGTTTTGCTAGAGTTTGAGAACTTACAAGAATTTCAGAAAGGATGCAACTGTCTGAAATCCTTTATCAATTTGTGATTAGACCTGGAGCAATGTAGAGCTTGACCCTGTGGAGCCAGCTCAAGAGAAACTGAAGCCTCGCCGAAGTTATTCTTTCTCCACAGGTGTGAGACAAGAGAAAAGAGACCTGCTCCCAAAGACCTGCAGCTGTGATGCAGCCACTGCCCCAAAGGTATGGAAAAAATCTCAGCTGAGGATTCTCCATTATACTGCTAGTCTTGCTGCAGGACACAGGACATCATCTCTGGAATGATAATTCAGCCTTTGCCCATCTATTTCATCTGTGGGCCTTATTTATAGTGATTCCAACATCCTCCTTCTACTTGCTGGGGATTTTTTTGTGTTGTTTTTTTTTTTTCATGTCTCAGTATGACAAGTGAGAGTGCCAGTAATGCCTAATTAACTTATTTCACTGTTTTTGGAAAGCCAGCTGTGCTTATAGCTCGGAAGCTGCATTAAGGCATAGTCAATAGCATCAGATGGAAGAAGATTAGTTCTTTGCCTGTTTATCTACCCCAGCTTTTGTTCCTTCCATCATGGTCCTTGTGTCTCCTTTTAGAGTAAAGACAAGTCTGCAAAACAGAGTTTGACACGAT
This sequence comes from Spizella passerina, assembly GCA_013401375.1. Classification (NCBI taxonomy): domain Eukaryota; kingdom Metazoa; phylum Chordata; class Aves; order Passeriformes; family Passerellidae; genus Spizella; species Spizella passerina. The sequence goes on from WBNQ01087616.1 coordinate 6,037, forward strand.
AGAAGCCACCCTTTTCCTTCTTTTCAGTGTACATTAAAATGTTTTATTTTTGTTGAGGGGGAAGATGAGAAAGAAACTCCCATTTCTCCCTAAGAGTGGGAGAGTCTGGCAGCTGCCACCCTTCCCTCCTGAAAGAGGAGATGGTGAGTACTCAGTGCATCCTCTGTGGATGCATCACCCTCGTTGGCCAAACCACTGAGGTTTGGTGCCCTGTTGTTGAGGAGCACCCTATTCCCTGATGGGAGCAGTAGGTCACCCATGAGTCAGCTTCTGCCAAATTGTAACACCTGTTTCCAAATGAGTTTTTGTATGGATGTCACAGTGTCAGGCATACACCAGTGCTGCTTTTTCAGGGAAAGACTGATGTGGCTTACAATCCCCTGTATGTGCCTGGATTGAGTAGCACCCCCTTTTTTGAGGGGCACCCTTTCATGAGGTTGCTCTAGTGCATGTAGACAAACACCCACACCTTGGGCAACTACAGCATCTGCTTCTGTCCCCTGTGCTCCCTTGCAGATCTGATGGTAATTGTCTAGACACAGCATAGTTTAAGCAGGAACTGCTCTGAAAATTTCCAGCCACCCCATGACCCAATTCCTGCATGCCTCTGTCCTGTCTTCTTTCATGTGTGTCATTAAGATCAAGTCCTGAGAAACCTTGTTCTTTTCCTGTAACTGTTGTGAACAGTATTGGAGGAAAAAACAGCAGCTTCAAATGTGGTGTCAGACAACATGGGCTCAAATCTACTACTTAGTTTTGCTGCCTTCTGTCAGCAGCCAAGTGTGTCCAAGGTTGTAGGCAAGTGGCAAAGGATATTGTCTCCAGGTTCTGGAGAATCACTGGCTTTCTGTCTCATAAAGAAGGAGAAGGGAAGTAAATCTCAGGTGGTCTGCATGAACAGGTCAGCAATAAAAGAAATAAATCTGTATCTGAAATTTAGCAATTGTGTAGCCTACAAGAAGGCTCATGTGCTATACTTCGCCTTTGAAAGACATTTCTTGAATTACTTTGATAAATAACCCTTTAGACTTTCAGTGGCATTCACTGAGCTATCAGTTTATTTACACAGAATGTTTGCATTGAATGTTCAAAGCCTCATTTGCTTTTCTTACTGTTTTCAGCAGAGACTTCTGTGTGTTGTGTAGGTCCTTTGTGTGCTCATTGTAGCTCAATGCAATGCATCACTATTCATACTATCAGAGTAAATATTTATTTGTCAAGCTCAGTTAGAGTGTTTCACAATAAGACCACCCACTTATCCTTAAAAAAAAAACCTCCAACAAACACTAAAGGAGCACCAATGCATTTTTAAAAATATATTCGTTTTAAGGTTTTAATATCATTACTGGATTGTCTTTGACTGAATTCCAATTAGAGTACTTCCAAAAACACTCAGTTGTGGACAAGCCAGTCAGTGTCCCAGGTTTGGTGCATTCCAAAGCATAAAAATGCATGTGATTGTTTTCTGTGCTGCCACAAAGATATGATCCAGCCCCATGACTGACTTCAGTTAGGATAGTAACAAACTTGATGAAGGCTACCACCTGGAAATTTAACATGGCAGTGAAGAGGCTTTTCTGGAAATATTAAAATGGGAGTTTGGATACTTGATTTCAAAGAAGAGAGATCAAATGTCTCCTCTGCAATCAGGTTTTGTTTCAAGGGGATTACCCGATGTGAAAGCTATTAAAAAATCTTGTAAGTGGGTGTTGTGCCTACCCAAGCCACATCCAAAAGAAACCTGTCCTTCTGTTGCAGTGTAAACAGCACTTGAAACAGGAAGGAGCAGTTTTGGAGTTTGGATTTTTACATTCTATTATTATCTTTCATATGGAAGAAGGACAGGTTCACTGTCACACTGATTTAAACCACTTTTTTTAGCCCAGTGTGCTTCCCTCCACTTGGTAGATACAGCAGCTGGAGAAATCATTATCAATGGGGATTTGTGAATGATTCCTGCTTGTGGAGCAGAATGACACAGAACTATGGGAATTCACATGGAAATGAAGTAAAACCTGCACTTTACTTTAAATATTGGTTTTCCCTAGAAAGTAGGGACTTCCAGTTTATCTCTCCATCTGACACAGTGGTTTTATCACCTTGACTGTAATTTTTTTAAAGAAGCCAAAACTAATTACTTATGCCTTCCCTTGCCTGTGTATTTGAATCTTAACTGACACTTTCAAAGCTTACTTAATTGACTCTGAATTGCATACTGTGCACAAGACTTATGGAAAGAACACAGAGCCCTTGCCATCAGAGCCAAGTTAGAAATTGGAATTCTCTCAAAATAGATAAGAAATTGTTTGCAAAGAAAGTCTTTATTGCATATTTCTTGGAGGAAGCACTTTCCAATGTGTGAATGCAAGGCCACCAACTTCCCTGAGGCAGTATCAGGAGACTTGGGGAGAGAAAGATATTGTCACTAGGTTGACAAAACTTTAGGAAAATAAAGAATGAAGTGTACTTGAGTCTTATCTGAGATCTCTTCCATGAGATGAGAGAGAAGTGCAATAATCCAGTACCCTGATACCGTAAGATCTGTTAAAAATGGAGTAATACCATTTCATTAATGATTAAATAAGTCAGATACAACCATGAGCTTTTGTTTTCTTCTTCTTTTTTCTTCTTTTCAGCTTCTGCTGATATTTCAGTACATCTTATTTTGTTCTGTTTAATGTTCTGCTTTCCAAGCAGTATGTGTTAGCACATCGTGATTTTCCTTCAAGTTAATGATTCAAGTATTTAGAAAATTTGGCTTGTGGCTCAAATATTGACTAGTGGCAGTGAATATTCCAAATACTGTTTTCCACAGCCCCACAGTGTCTGACAATGCTAAATCTTATGTCTTTGCTCCAGGTTTCACTCTCCTCCAGTTCTTTGGAGAAGGTGCTTGGGCAGCCTGTCCTACCCAGTCCCTCTGCAGCACTCATGACCAGCTCCCTGAGAGCAACTTCTCTGCCTGTCAGATTGAATAGCAGCAGTGTCACCAGTGGAGACTCAAGTACTTCCCATATGGCAGCTCAAGGAAGTCAAGTGAATGGAGTTGTGGATTCTCTCACTAGCAATGCAGTCCCTCGCATCATCATCATTCCTACCTCAGAGACCAATCTGTTTCAGGAAGAACTGGAAGAGGAAGAGACTGAATTATTCCACTTTCATGACAAAAAGAGCAATCTGCTGGACTTGGAAGGGCTTAGCTCATCCATGGAGTTCCTTGAAGCTGTTGAGAAATTTCTATCCTAAGTTTGTCAAAAGAAAACTTTCCGGTAATTATTTTCTTGGCATCTTCTCCACTTAATTATACCAAATAACTGAAGCCTTGTAGGTTAGATCATCAGATTTTTTTCTTGTATTTTTATACAGTAGTCACTAGGCAGCCTTCAGATTTATCTTTGTCCAAACCAGCTCAGGCATGGAAACAGGCTTTCTTTCAGGTTGTGCTGCAGGAAATGAGCAGTGGAAGATCTGGCAGCACGATCGAGTGGCATTGGTCAAGGAGGCCGCCTGATCTGGTGCCACTGATGGTGACATGGTGGGGGTGCCAGCAGAAGGGAAAATGACTGACTGAGAGCAGGGTCAGCTGCTGAATGCTTCTGCTATCTGCACGTGGAGCAGCATTCCTGTTTTGGCAGCTCTGCTCTGGACAGAGATGGGAAGTGCCGCGAGACCGCAGCTTCTACCAGCCCCAGCAGTAAGGCAGATGGCTACATGACCTCAACTAGAGTTTAATCAGATAATTCTCAGCATTGTTTTTGCTGTGTTTTATTTTTTAAATAGGCAGCATGCTAAACATAAGGAAAGAAACTGGTGGTTTTTCACTGGGAAGTGACTGATTCCCAGCTTCCAATCCTCTGAAGTTTAGTGGTAGAAATCTGGATTTTACCTCAGCATTAGCATGGTCACCTAAATGTCAAAATGCAAGGTGCTATATGCTAAAACATACAGTACTGTAGAAGCATTCAGAATACCTTCAGAGTTACAGTCCTGATTAAATATGTATGTGTCCTAATGAGTCTGTGATTGAAAGGGTGATGCTCACAGCTGGCTTGACAAGTTATTGACAAAAATAAAGCCTTGGTTGCTGTGTATCACTTGTCTGTTCAGAGGAGGGTCTCATCTCCTCTAAAACAAACCAGCAGATGTCTTTTACAGGTCACTTACCAGAGGCCTTCAAAGTGGGTAAAACATCATCTTGGGGAGAGAACCACACAGTACTGTGGTGTTTGCTACAGGATCTGCACTTAGATCATTATCTGTGGTTACTCATTGTGCTCATTTTATCTGTGCTTCACATTATGGCTCAGGCTCACAGGACTCTCCTAGCATTTTATTCCTAACTGCACTCTTCCTTTTTTTACTCATCTGCCCATTTCTCCATGTCTTCCCTTTCAGTTTCTGATTTTCATAGACAACAAGTTGAACTACATTGTTCTTCACATAATATCAATATATATTAGTAGAAATCAGGTGCTTCTTTGGATATAATAGTGCAAATATTTGGTCCAGGGAGACTAATAGCATTCAGACATTCAACAAGAGAGTGAAAGTTTATGTTCATAGTCTCAGTTTATTTCCTTGGCTGTATCCTAGATTGTGCAGACAACAGTGAGAGAACTTCCAGGTTTTGTGTATTGGACTGCCTGATCTCGGGAAGTAATTTCTGTTTGCCCGTTTTCCTGAAGCAAAAACCAGATGGGAAGCATAAAAGTGCTTTTAATTACTTTTTTTCATTGCAAAAACAGGTAGCACAAATCTTGTTTTCAATGAGCTAGACAGGACCACCACTAAAGAACAAATTAAAACCCAGAGCAGCACAAGAGAGTGAAGAATGCCTCCAAACTTGCGCATCTGAGGCTCTGCAAGGTGCCAGATCGTTGAGAGGACTGAGACACTTCCTTTTGATATAGGCTGTGCAATTTTTAGAAAAGGAAAACAAAACAAAAAATGGCACTGGTGGGTTACAGAGGCGATGGCTCTGACAGGCTGCCTAATGCAGTTCTGATACTCTTAATGCTGCCATTCTCTGCGGTGCTCTGCTGGCTAGAGACCCTCATACTTCCTTACTGTGGAAAGTGGGGAGGAGATCGGGGGTGGAGCCCCATCATGCAAAGACAGCCTGTGTGTATCCCTGGTGTGTGGTGCTGGGGTCCAAGGCTCAGCTGGGGCAGCACCAGGCTGTGGTTCCTGCAGCCAGGCTGCCAGAGCCTGTGCCCATTATGTGCTGAGTTTTCTAACAGGGACAGGAATCACGCCAAAGTCATCTGCAATGAGCTCAGCAATTCCAAGGGCAATTCCTCCATCTGAAGACAGGCACAGTGAGCAGGCAGTGCAGGACAGCTGCCGGGGACTGGGACAGGGACGTGCTCACTTGCAGTTCCACAGCGTCAGGTTTTCATCCACTGCATAGTTTTGGCCACAATGAGTAATCAAATGTTAATTATGTATTATGTTCATGGGAAATGGGGCAGGCTTAGCCCTAGACTAAACATACTGTCCTGCCATCTTGGATTCTTGTCCTTTTTTTTTTGCTGAACCTGCCCTTTCTGATTTTTTTTTCCTACACCAACTGTGCAGTCAATGACCTTACTTCTTGCATTTAATATCCTCAGCTACTGCATCTCTTTTATTCTTGATCCAGATGTTAGGAAGCAAGTGTTCTTTCAAGGCTTCCAAGCCTTAGACCTGACTTGTACTGTTGTAATTACTCCAAATAACAATAGAAAATGCATTTGGTGTTCCATGTTATAAAAACATACTGGGAAGGATGTAGGCAGTGTATTGGATTTTGGCAGGATGAAGAATGGAAGACCTGAAGTCATAGCCAACAAATTCCTCCATATTTGAAGTTTTGCATTCTTCCTGTTAACCTACAAGAAAGCTCCCCAGTGATCTCTTGTATGTGTTTGGTACTATTACTGTGCTGGTACTGTGAGTGTGTCTCAGAAAATTTGCAGGCTTGAGGTATGTGCAAGCAATGTTTCACTTTAATGCTGTTAGTGTCATACACTGTTAGAACCATTGCTTCAGGAGCTGCTATCAAGATTACTGCTTGTCTAAACTGATGCAGGCTAAAATACTAAATTGTATAATGGTAGAGAGATAAAACCCAAAGTTGTAAGAAATACCAGATAGATTTACTGCACTTACTGTGAGACTTGTGCAGAAACATCAGTCACCGAGTATATTAGTCTCAAATTGAATTATACAATGCAGGAGAATTTTGCAAGCTTCTCTGTTGCCACATTAGAATAGATGGCACATTAAAATGTACACTAATTCATGTTGCTTCCCGTTTCACAAAGGAATGTATTGGTTCACTTAAATGGAATAAAGCATTCTTAGGAGTTCAACTGAATTATCCATTGTTTGTTTTTCTTATTTAATCATTATTTTTGGAGCCAGGATGAGGAATAAAAAAGTTGAGTCAAAGCTTTTGAAACCTGTGCTCTGATCCAGTTAATAGTAAGATAAAATATGAGACTTTATTTTCTAGTCAATTAGACTGCTCAGGTGCAAGCACTCACCTGCTTGAGTGCATAACATCTAAATTTAGAGTTCACTGGCTGGGTAAAACCTGAAGTTGCACAGCTACTTTTGAAATACAATGACTTCAGCTGGGATGGCATGTATCAAGTGAAGAAAATTGAAAAAAATTAGCCAAAGTCAATACGTCAAAACTGTGATAGCAGACTTTGATCTTTGACCTAAATCTGAATGAAAGTTAATGAATAATTGGGTTTTTTTCTGCTAAAACTCTGTATAACACAATTATAGGATGTGTTCCAATTTTCATGAATAACAGAAAATCCAGACCATAAGTGTAAACACTTTATTTTTTCAAGGGCAATGGTATTTTTTAATAGTTAAATCAATGGTTAGATAAAGTTTTCAAATAAGAAAATTTAGTTACTTGAATCTTAATGAATCTTGCAGCTTTGGGCTGGTATGAAACATGACCTAATACTACATTCTTCCAGAAAGCTCACTCATTTCCCAGACATCCACCCATTTCCCTCCTTTCAGGAGGCACACCTGAACAAGAAACTTCTGGCACCAACATCTAACCTTCTTTGGTTTTAATCACATTTTTGTGTGTATTTTGAACCTATCTGTGTTTGATCCGCTTTATTCACTGAGACCTCATTTCCTCTGCTCTTCTGTGTTTAAACCAGGCTGTAATTTTTCTCTGTAGTTTAAAATAAAAAAAACCCCAACAGTAGAAAGTTGCACTGCCCTAAGGATGCCATTTTCACCCTCGTGGCAGCACAGGAGCAGCAGCAGGAGCAATCATCACACCAGGCCAGCAGCAGAGCCCTCACAGGAGGACAAGAGCACCTCAAAAGGTAGGGATGGCATGTGCAGGCTGCAGTGACAGGCAGGGCTTGGGGACTGAGGTTACACACCAGGGGCTGGGGTTACAGCACACAGCAGCAGGTCTGGGTACAGGCAGGGCAGATAGTTAGGGACCAGGCTCCAGAGCCAGGGGTCAAATGCCAGGGGCCAAGGATGAGGGGTAAAGGATAAGAGTCAAGGGTCAGGACATCAGGGATCAGAGAGCAAAGAAAATACTGCATGGTAAATATCTTCTTTTTAAATTTCCTTACTTTCCCCCCAGCCCTTAGAGGTTTTTTTGTTGTTGTTATTTGGATTTTTTGTTTGGTTTTTGTTGGGTTTTTTTTTTTTAATTGTTGTTATTGTTACATCTGCTCTTTACTGCTTCTCTGCAGGTTATCCTTGGTATTTTTTGCCTGGTTCTTTCACAAGTACATGAAAGCAAAGTAAGTTAGTGGGGAGATGAAAACTTGGGTAAATATTATGCAGCAGACTCCTTTCTCACATAGGAGTAATCAGAACTGCCCACAGTGCTTGGGTTCAGCAAGTGCATGGACCAGGTGACTGCAGGGTGAAGCCTGGCAAGGTGGAAGCAGCCAAAATGCATCTCCTGGTTCATCTCAACACAAGCTTATGATCAGTCCTAGCTCTGCACCTCATCCAGAGCCTCAGTCTATAATCAGAGTCCTGTTTGCACCTTGAATGGACAAGTATTTAGTGAAAAGTTTGGTGCTGGGATGCCTTTGTTGTACCTGTCACTTCTACCCATGTATTAACATACACTACTAAGAGTTCAAATGTCTGTCCATGTATTTTAGTTGCTTTATGATGTGTCTGCATTGCACTCTGGTTGTACTTGTTAGTGCTACAGGTAGTAGCAGCACATGAAAAGCTAACTGCAAAATGTCAAAGCCAGGTGTAAATCCACTGTTACTGATTCTCCCCTCTGCCAGCACAAGGAGATGACTGTGTGCCAGCAATCCTGGTGCCAATATTTCATGGTAAAATTCCCTGAGAGAAAATTTCTGTAGGGATGATTGTCTTATACAATCTATTAACTTTTTTACTCTGAAGCATTTTTCCTCTGTATTCCAAGCTATGTATCATGTGGGCATTTTTATTTAAAAGGCCAGGTGCATTCTTCACCTTTAAAGCAAAACACCAGAAGACCCTTGTCACCTTCAGGACCTTGTTCTGGACTGAATCAGCCAAAGACTAATTAGGCAATAGGAGGTGAGGAGATGGGCTGCTGCTGTTTTCAGTGGTGCATGGTCCTTAGGGTGATGCATCCCAGCCCTTTCCCTCCATGCCAAGGAGCAGGTCTGTTCTTGTGGAACTGCTAGACGTGTGCTAGTGGGTGCCACATGAAATTGGTATTTTCCAGACATTTATAGGGAGCTCAGTGTGAGTAGATTTTCATGGGGACAGCAGAAGATGCTTCCCTAGAGTTTCTCCTTGCCAAATTTCTGGTTCCTTTCCACTGCAAGCAGGTGGCAAATCTCTTCAAAGCAACAGATGGATGTATTTAACATTAACAACTAATTTTCCACAGGCGTGTTCTTGGAAATAAATGATCCCTATTTCCTGAGATGGAGGGAAAAAAAAACCAGCCCAGAGCAGACTACAAGTGTGGAAAATGTGAAACTGAACACACTGGAGTTTGGTAAAAATGCAAAGCAAATTAAAACAGCAGCTTAGAGTGGAAACTGTTGATCCACCAAAAGCAACAGGAGGGCCAATTTCGTCTTCGTAGAAGATACAAAAATCTGTATCCAAGCAATTAATACAGCCAGGTCTTTTTGCCTAAGCCCTTCTATGGACAGTCCAACAGAAGTGAGCTCAGAGTCAGCAGCAACTTTTTCATTCTTGGGTTGCTGTGACCATCTGGGCACCAGCATGTGGAGAAAATGGGATGAAAAGTTTCTCTTACAGGACCAAACTTCATTCACCTTGTTAAATGCACCAGAAAAAGACCAAGGGGGATGTGACTACTCTTTTTACACATCTGGGATGAGAAATATTCAAGTGAAGTGTCAGTGACAGACATCAGATGCCAGTCTCAGACACTGATTGCGCCAGCAGAATAATAATAAATTCCTAAAACTGCAAATACCTACAGAAACAAATCCTGCTATTAAAAAAATGTCTTGAGATGGTTTTAAACAGGCTGACATTGTTTTGAGTCTCAGTGCTTGTGTGACTGTCAGGAGAGTGCACAAAGCAGGAGTCCTGCTGAAGAAACGCAGTAACTTTCCTGACAATGCACAGCCATTGAACAAGGAACTGCTTCTGATTTGCTGAGGAGGAAAATTGCCAAGAGACCAGTAGGATCTCTGTTATCCTTTTTGTAAACTTTAGTGGAAAAATTGCATGTCCCCTAAGGTATTTTGTAATGTGGAAATAACTTGAACTTCAGCTGCCTGGCCGGGCTGAGTCCACGTTGTGCTATATTTTCTTCCTCGCTGTCATGCTACCTAAAAGCCACACACTTTTCTTGGGCTGGGAATTGAGGTGGTGTGGCCTTTTCCTCCTGGCACCAAATTGTCTTTCCATCACAGTATAGTTTAAAACCTTATTTTGCTGCATCAGAGCCCAGCAGCAAGTGTTGAACTCCCTGACAAGCCCCTGGGGCTCTCTCCTATGTGCCTTGTCCCCACAGACTTCAGTCTGCCAGATGTGCTGGTCGGAGAGGCCAAGAGAAACGGGCAAGTGAAAAAAAGACTTCTATGCTTTTTCAGGGTTTTACTATCTTGCCTATTTGGGGAGTGACTGAAGCCCTCTCCTCTCCTCTCCTCTCNCCCTCCCTTCCCTTCCCTTCCCTTCCCTTCCCTTCCCTTCCCTTCTCTTCCTTTCCCTTTCTCTCTTTTTTTTTTTGTTTTTCACATGGATGCTTTGGCATGCATCCCTACTAGCATAGGATGCTTACTCAGAAAGCATTTGGTTTTCTGCTGGTCTGATTTATTTTTTCTCTGTGATGATTTTTCCTGGAGCAGCTTCTGAGCAGTGCTGAGGGTGCCTGGCAAATGGTCCTTCACAATTGGGTTGTTCTGCTGTACTCTGGTGCTGCTGATGACCAAGTCATTTGCTTTTGGGTGAAGCTCTTCCTCTCCAGCAAGAATTAACAACTAAACTTTCCAGAGGAGAAACTCCCATGGCATTTTTCTGTTTTGGCTGATGTGCTGCTTCCAAACTTGTGTAAGAATAGGTTTTAACCATCCTGCAAAGTCTGATGGTTTGATCTCTCTTCTTCACATGCCTCTGTTTCAGGAGAGGCTTGTGCATCTTTGGAACATCACTGCTGTTAAAATACTGAGAACTCCTATACCACAGGCTACAGAGAAATCAGCAGTTTCAATAACCCAGGCTTAAAAAAGGGAGAAAATAAGTCTGTAGGTGGGAATCAATGGAGATATCAAGGCAAAAGGCAGGTGGTAAGGAAGTCCCTCCATTTGTGCCCCTAAAATTTGGGCCTGGACTCCAGTGGACATGGTAAGGCTGAAGGAAAAGTGATCAAACACTCAAACAAGACAGACTCTTAATATTATCATGAAACTGGATAAAAACCAGAGGACTACCACAGTGAATTTTCATGAGTCCTGACCTTTTTTCAAGCTTGTTTCTCCAGCCTGATTGGATAGAAACAAGACTTTTTTTGCACAGATAAATGGAAGCCCCCCCCCCAATCATACATACTCAGACCAAGGGTTCATGGAGTCAATATCTTGTCTCCAACAGTGACCAGCAATAAGTAACCACAAAGAGAAGCAAAAAAAAGGCACCAATACTTTGCTGCTCTGTTCTCCCAGAACTTCTGGTGATTCTATGCCAGAAAGGGTATTTAATAAGATTTCACAGACCTCTTTTTTTCCATGGATTTATGAAATCATCCTGGGACTCATGTGAAAGCCTAACTACGAAAACATCTCACAGGCTCTGCAGTTCAGTTGTGATTTATCCAAAACAGAGCCTTCCTTTGCTTGCAATTTCATTCAGTGCCCTCCAGATCTTGTGGGGTGGGGGAGAATGGATGATCATTGCTTCATGGGCACCTTCCTTGGAGCCCCCCTGAGTCTGCACCACCTCCACTCATCATCTTCTCTCCCAGGTGAGTGTCCCACTCTGTCCACCTGAACCCAGGATCTCCATCCCCTTGGCACAGAAAGACAGGGAAACCACTGCACACCTTGGGTGAACTGCAAAGCTGCTCTGGCTGCTCATCCCAGGAGGACATCCTGTGTCATTTGTCCTTGTCCTTGCCCCTGACACCCTGCTCTGGGTCCTTGCCTCCTTCTCTCTCACCGCAGAGTATCCCTGCTCTTATGACAGCATTCCTTTGAAGCTGTGCAAAAGTCTGAAAGACTTGGAGTAGAAATGTGACGTGTTTGCAGTTACAGAGTGTTCACAAAATATTTACAAACTTTGTTTAAGCAGCTGGCAAGCACTGTGAAGAACAAGTTATCAACAGGCTATCTCTCAGGTCTTCTGAGAGGCAAGAAAATGTTAATTATCCTCATTTAACACAGGCAGAGGCTGGGATAAAGTGTGAGCAGACAGTAGCAGTGTTGCCTCCTCTCTCCAGCCCAAACCCACATATTTACACTCCCTGAATGCAGGATGTGGTCAATATCACTGAAATATCTGGGTTTCAACTGTATGCGTTATATCAGAAATACAAAGCAATCCTCTAGATCTGAGCAATGCAACAACTGAAATTTTGGATCCCAAATGGGGTCAAAATTTTGCCACTTAATATTTCTATCTGTATAATATGTTGAATTTCAATGACAGATTCAAATGCAAAAGCTGTAATTGTCACCAAAACATATGCCTGGGACCTTCTCCAGGAATAATGAATAAATAGCAGGCACTGAATTAATATTATCCTCACACCTTAATCTGGCATGTCTTATGGAAGTAATCAGAAATTAATATAAACATTGTTTTTCTAAGGGCAGGGTTTCCAAGTCTTCCCTCTCAAAGAATATAACTTTTTTATTAAGCAATTTGGATGAAGTGTTGCCCACATTTCTATTCCAGCCTGCAGGATGTTTCCCTTTATGTTCTGTAACTGAAATGTCTCATCTCAGTATTGTCAAGCACTGGAAATGACAGTGAAAGTCCCAGCATCTTGTGAGTGTCCCGCATGGAAAAAGAAACATAATAAAAATACTCTTAGGAAATCAATATTATTCTTATATTGCCTTTGAAGGGAAAGCCCATGGGAGCTCAGAGGGCTCTCCCAAACACAAGTGAGTCAGGTCTTCCCTCACACAGGCTGGAAGGAGAGAAAGGCAGGGGGAAGCTGCTCTATTTTTAGCTGCCTGAGACATGCAGACCTCATGGTGATGGGGAGCTGATAATTACATAAGAAGTCATACCAAGCTTTGCTATTTAGGTCTCTCTGGCCTCTTCCTTATCTCAAGTGCCGTACTCGCAGTTCCCGCTGCGAGTATCCGTAACCAAAATACAACGTGTTTTCCTGGAATCCGTGCCATGAAGTAATGGGCTATTTTACAGCAGCTCTTTTCCACAGCCTGCTCCTTCTGGCTAATGATTACAGCTAGGCTCTGCTGCCGTGGCTATACTGGTATCACAGCATCTGCTCTAGCCCCACCAGAAAGCTGTGAAGTGACTAAAAGAGGGTAGTTTACCTTTACTGGGGAGGAGGATCTGTGTTTGGACAGACTTCTAAACATTGTGGTCATTCCCTCCACCCTGCTGCTGCCACCTCTATTGAGGAAAAGTGTTTTACACAGAAAACCTTCCAGTCACTAACTTCAGCTCCTGTAGCTGGATGCA
>WBNQ01087617.1:0-26942 GCA_013401375.1 Spizella passerina
TCTCATCCTGCTCTTTTCTTGCTCTTTTTTTGCTTCCATGGAATACAGTCCTTCACAAACCTCCCCAAGGTGGATCAAAGACTGGTGAAAGGGATATTCCGTACAATAGAACTTCATGCCCAGTACACCCGCTGGGTGGAGATGGCTGGAGTCATTCAATCCTTATTTTACATTTCAGAGTAGTAGAAGAAAAGTTACATTTATTTGCAGGTTATGCAGTGCAGGATGATGAGGGCTGTCAGGAATCCACAGCTATGATTCTAGAAAAGAAAAGTTCAAAACGAACACTATTTAACAAAGGTAATGTTAAATGGAAAGGGTGGGCCTCTTTTTTTTTTTTTTTTTACAAAGATATCATTTTGTTCAGTGGTGATATTATAATGTAAGCTGGTGATAAAGACTGTCATTTATTCAGCTTGTCCTCTGGTAGAACTCCCTATATCCTTATCACCTCCATACTCATCAAAGGTATATTATTAATATTATATTGGTACATCTAAGAATATCCTGTATAAAATAAAATATTAAATACTTACAATGCATGTTATACTACATGGCAAAAAAAAGTCTACCAATTTCCTTAGAATATCATTGCTTTACAAATATGAAAAATTTTTAAAAGCTATTTTGGGTTCAGAAAATAATGCGCTTGTGGACAGTTTTTTCCATAAAATGAATGCTTTCAGGCAAGTTTGCAATCAGACTTTAGACAGATCTACAGAGTGTTTCTTCTTCAGATCTACAGACTTTAGACAGATCTACAATGTGTTTCTTGGTGTTATAATTGAGTGTAAATGGATATCCTAACAGGTTAGCTTTCTTTACAAATGTAGCAGCTTCTTTAACTCTAGAGTTTATTTCTCAAGAAGCAGAGAGACCCACCTGGCATGCATCTTAGGAATGCCTCTTTTACATATCTCCTTATTTCATTCTCTGAAGGCAGCTTGGCTCAGTGGTTGAGGTTCCTTGTTGTAAGCTTTATGGATGAGCAACTAATTCTGTCCCAAAGTTAGTTCTCAGTGTATAGCATTTCAGGTCCTACTTCAGACTTCTCAGCTCCATAGAGGAGCATAGCTTGAAGCAGTGAGCAAAATGCAGGCTCAACACATTTCCTTTAGCAATATCCTTCTCATATAAAAACAGGAACTTTAATAAATACACTTTGAAAAGTGTTTCCAGACATTGTGTGTAGACGCTAGTAGAAGAAATACGTTAATTTCCAAAGTATTGCCTCAACATCAGGGTAAACAATATATTTTGAAGTTTCCCTTACCTTCATCAGATCCCCTGAAAAAAAACCCCAACAACCTAAGGAGTTAAGAACATGGGACAGGATATTTATTTCCATGGGTTATCCTGGAAGAGCAAGAATGTGAACCTAAGTGATCCATAGCTGAGGTACCCATCCACCCACTAGACTATTTATTCACTCTTTAATTCTCTGTGCGTAAGTTCAGGACAATTACTGTAAATTGAACAAGTCTGGCAGGAAATGTTAGGAGATCAATGCTAGATCTATCCTAGAGATCTGTCTTTCTCTATGAGAAAGGCACATACAAACCAAACACAAAAAACCTGACACTTTTTTGAATTTCCTGATGTAGTGCGAAGCAGAAAGGTAAAACAACTCCAACAGGTAAAGTGTCACTGAATCAGATAACTTCTTATCTGAAAAGATGTGTACGCATCTTGGACTGCTTCATCCACGGAGCAGTTATGGGTAAGCTCCAGCTCCCAGCAATGCTTCAGCAGCCCCCACAGGTCTGGCTTGAGACAGGAAGAGAAAGGTCACTGCAGATGGGCGTTGCTGAGCGGCCAGTCACAAGACAGGCAGCGGGATGGTCACCACTGAAGAAATTGTGAAGAAGAAATGGCAAGAGAAGGGCCAGAGGGCAAAATCAGGACTGTTATATGATTCCTTTTGTAAATGAATGGGGTGAAGCATGGGAACTTCGGAACAAATCTAAGGCTAATCCCTAAAAGAACCCTTTTTCTTTTCAACTTTCCTGATTTCTTAAAAGATGAATGACTTATTATTACACACATCAGGATAAGACCTACTAAGTCTAGGTTGCTTCCTGTTACCATGGCTATTACAAACAGTGGATGTTTACTCCCCTGACCATGAGAAGCATTAAAATTTTCCATCTTCTCATGGCATTTATCTTGTATTAGTTGAGCAATATGAGAATGCATTTTTCAGCAAAAGAACAGCATGAATCCTTAGGCTGACAGAAAACCTTTCATACATTGGCCAATTTAATGATACTGTGAATGCAACTTAGAAGCTTCTGATACTGCAGAAAGGGCTGTGCAAACTTTTTTGCTCACCATGTTTGCAATTTCTAGTGGGATGAACAACCCACAGAGTGTTAGGCCAGCAACTTAATTGAGTCAGCTGGAATTTGCTCCAAATTTTATTTTCTCTGATTATGAGCCAGATTAGAATTGGTGCTTCAGACTGATGAGAGAGAATGTATTGGCTCACTTTGCTTTCTGGGGGAAATGAGGTAGAGCACACATGTAAATTCAAGGGCTTGCATTTTTTTCTTACTACTTAAGCTATAACTGCTTTCAGGTTTTTACATCAGTCTCTGAGAATAAGAGAAGAATTTCATTGGCTTTGTTCATGCAAGGTGGTATTTTGCACATTTTTGTTTATGTTGTTCTTGATTTTTTAAATTAATTGTTATTCTGAGACCAAACAACATGTATAAAATCAATCATTTCCAAAGAGGTGACATTAAATTATGAGGTTAAAT
The DNA here is from genome assembly GCA_013401375.1 of Spizella passerina. Lineage (NCBI taxonomy): Eukaryota > Metazoa > Chordata > Aves > Passeriformes > Passerellidae > Spizella > Spizella passerina. The sequence goes on from WBNQ01087617.1 coordinate 2,763, forward strand.
AAACTTGATGCGTGATATGTCATTCCAGATGTTTATTAAGATGAAATGCAGGATTAAATTCATGTTTCAGTCTCTTTAGACATATGTTCAAAAATCTCCACTTCTTGAGAGGGAAAGATAGGTCAGTACTCTACAGACATTTATTGGGATCCCAAAAATGCCATTCTTATTAAAACACCATGCACTCTGCCTGTCCAGATGAAATACAGACTCATCTTTTTATTTTTAATTTGTGTCTAATTAAATGTTTCTGTCTGATGTTTGCGTCTGATGAAATAAAAATGAATTGTGAGGATTATTTAAATTAATAATGGGATTTAGAAAATAGTGGTAGGCATATGGTAAGTCACTGGCATTGCTTGATACAAGCTTACTGACTGTGTTGTTTAAGAGCACTGCATGGTTTTGTAAATAATCTCTCTCCATCTTTCCTGCAGGCTCCCTTCAGTTACCAAAAGGCCACAGTTAGGTCACTCTGAAGCCTTCTCTTTTCCTGGCTGAATAATCCAAATTTTCTCAGCGTTTGCTTACAGGAGAGGTGCTCCATCTCTAATCACTCAGCTTGGTGGCTCCAATAGGCCCCCTCCTCTGGACTCACTCCATGTCCTCCCCATGCTGGGACCCCAGAGCGGGATGCAGGGTTCCAGGTGGGCTCTCCCCAGAGCAGAGCAGAGGGGCAGAATCCCCTCCCTCCCCTGCTGCCCACGCTGCTCTGGATGCAGCCCAGGACACGTTTGGCTCTCTGGGCTGGGAGTGCCCATGGCTGGGTCATGCGTAGCCTCTCACCCACCAGCACCCCCAAGTCCTTCTCCCCAGGGCTGCTCTCCATCTCCTCATCTCCAGCCTGTGTTGACCACATGACATTCCCATGTCATTCCCAGGTACTTCCCGTCTTATTTTCTTTTTTTTTTCCCCAACANGTTTGCTTACAGGAGAGGTGCTCCATCTCTAATCACTCAGCTTGGTGGCTCCAATAGGCCCCCTCCTCTGGACTCACTCCATGTCCTCCCCATGCTGGGACCCCAGAGCGGGATGCAGGGTTCCAGGTGGGCTCTCCCCAGAGCAGAGCAGAGGGGCAGAATCCCCTCCCTCCCCTGCTGCCCACGCTGCTCTGGATGCAGCCCAGGACACGTTTGGCTCTCTGGGCTGGGAGTGCCCATGGCTGGGTCATGCGTAGCCTCTCACCCACCAGCACCCCCAAGTCCTTCTCCCCAGGGCTGCTCTCCATCTCCTCATCTCCAGCCTGTGTTGACCACATGACATTCCCATGTCATTCCCAGGTACTTCCCGTCTTATTTTCTTTTTTTTTTTCCCCAACATGCCAGAAGACAAATGCTATAAAAATGCTATTAGCATCACACCTCAGGCGCCAAAGACACAACTCGGCTGTCATGGCAAAAAGTATCTCTGTGTATCATGGTCTTAATTATGATGAAAGAGATCACTGATTTGTATGATTTCAGTAAAGTAAAAAAGTAATCCTACACAGTCTCTGTGATTAGGAAATTTGTCTCACAATTCAAAACAATACATATGGCCTTCAAAGTTTGTGCAGTTTCAGGGAAAACTATGATTAGAAAGTGGAAAGCTCTGTTTGCACATGCAGCATTGCATTGGACAAAAAATGATTAAACACTGCACTTACAAACATTCATGCATATGCTATATAAACCTGAATTACTCAATGGGTTTCTTATTGCTCCCCCTGAGATCAGTATAATGTAAGACTTAGGGATCTACATCTAACACACCAGCTTTCTGCTCATATACTTTATTAAACTATATAGTTACGCCCCTAAGAAAATAACCTAGTTTTAAATGTAGTGGATACTCACAGGTTACATTTAGTCAGCTGGAAATATTTTTGTTATCATGAAGTATAAAAAGACAAGTTACACAGCTGGATAACTTTGGGCATTTATTTTGGTCTTGGCAAAATATGGGATTATATTGCATATGGCTTTCTTAAGGCTGCTAAAGTAATTAATGACTATCTTTCGGGTATTGTAAGATCCTTTTTGTACTGTTATATAGAGTTCTCATTCTTCAGTAAAATTTATAACTCCTTCAGAGAGTATGAGTTATAATCAATTACCTTGATGTTACTATGACTTCAAGTTTAAAATTCCACACTGTATGTCACAATCTTTTAATTAGACCCGTGCTAAAACCACTAGTTCAGCACATGATAGCAGATTAATGATGAATTTTTTTAAGACTACCATAGTTGGGAATCAAGAATTATTTGATTCAAATGTTTGAAGTAAAGTGAGCTCATGAATAAAGGATTTAGCAACTAATTTCAGCTTCAAGTTGAAATTCAAGCACTGAGCAGCCTGCATATTTCTATTCAATTTTATACTTTATCAAAGTTGTCCCTGGAAAATATATCTTTTTTAACATGTGAGCACCCAGAAACAATGCGTTCTAATTTTTAGACTGAGACACAGTACTGCAAGATGCATAACTGAGAAGCACTTCTTTGGAAACAAGTAGGATACAACTCTGCTATTAAAATGCTTTTCCTTTGAAAACTCAGTTAACTGGCTTGAGCAGTTTATATTTGGGACAAAAAGATGAAGCAAACTGAAGACAAAACCGCAATTTCTTGTAGAGAACTATTACACTGGTGTAGTTCCTTTGAAATAAGGAAAATAATCTTCTGCAAGTATTTATTCAAGGAATACAAAATATTCATATGTCCTCAAAAAAAAAAAAAAAAAAAAAAACCAAAACAAAAGAATGTTGAAGTCAGAACTCTGAAAGAATAAATTTTCAGTGCTTCTTCAAATGTAAATCTGTGCTGCCTCCATAAGTATATTCATACATATTATTTTGGAATGCTGCAAAAATTATTATTCTCATAGAATAAGAGAATATTTTAAATATTAACATTCTGCAAAACACATTTTAGAAAAAGAAATATGTTAGTGTCAAATGTGCAGCCAGTGTAACAATCATTAAAAGGGACAGTACAACAAAACGCAAAAGGACAAATTAAAGGTTACTGTTTATGGCATTTCAAAACATAAAAATCTTCATTCATTTCTCAAACAGCATCATTGTTAGTTTACTTTCAGAGTGAGGCTTTTATACAATTTCAAATTAAAACTAAATGCTGTTAAGCATGTCAGAAATATGTACAATTTGATGCTGCTAACCCTGCAATTCAGTTCATGAAATGCTGGAAAAACTATCTTTGATCACCTACTGCCATGCGAAAATGCTTGAAGAGCAGAGCAAGACTCTTCAAGCTCTAAAGTAAATTTGGTATAACATGGAAATCTTTAGGTTTTGTTAGTGTCTTTTCAAGGCCACATCATGATCTTTTGAGTTTTTGTTTGAGTCTCTTGGTGTGCCAATAACTGTAGGAACATATATGACAACAACATTTAAAGTTCCACCAGACATAAGTCTTTTAAGGTTTGCTTAATGGAATTTGGGAATTTGAAAGTATTGTGATTTTTTCATTTTTCTAGTATGGGCAATATTTGGATATTAGTATAGGTAAGTGTATTCCATTAGTGGTTAAACTCCTGGCAAGCTCCATCCTTGGCACAATCTGTGAACCCGTGCTAGGAACTTGGCTTGTCCAGAGCAAGGTGTAGTAAAAAGGTGAATAACTGTCAGGAAGTGATGGCCAGCCGTGGAAAATGGGAATAACTGAGTGATTGCCCGTAATGAAAGGCAGGTCCTTGGCTGACAAATGCTTGTTATCAATCACTATGGTGTTTTCTCACTTTCCCACCTCAAAGAAGCTGAGATTCTGGACACCTCACAGGCACATAAACTGCTCCTTATACTGCTTTCCATCTTCTACCCTCTTAGACCTCATGACTTGCTTGAAGGTCTTGACCTGACATTTGAGGATTGTAACCCTACAGAAACAAGTTAGGAATCATTGTGATGATTAAATCCACAGTATCTGAAATGATTGTTTCTTTCAGTGAACTATACAAATATTAAAACATTTTCAAATACACACACACACACACATACACACACATAGATATTTCAGGGAGATCCAGTAGTATTAGATCAATTAACACTTCTCAATATAACGTCTTACAACTGTGACAAGCAAAAACATTGTAACTAACTTCAGTTTTACTAGTGTTATGTCTCTCTGCTGATGCAGGCTATTTTGTTTTGCCCAAGGTTCAAAATTCTGCAACCTTCTGGCAAACATTTTCTTAGAAAGCTTAGGTTTGGAACATAACTGGAAATTTTGCCACAAGTCCTGCCCTTGGGTGACAAAAACTTTATGAAAAACTACAGGCTTGGGATAGACTGCTTGGAAAGCTGTCTGGTGGGAAAGAACCTGCAAGTCCTGGCTGGCATGCTGAACATGAGCCAGCTGTGCCCAGGTGGCCAGGAAGGCCCATGGCATCCTGGCCACTATCAGAAGCAGCGTGGTCAACAAGACCAGGGCAGGGATTGTGCCCTGGACTTGGCACTGGTGGGGCTGCACCAAAGAGCTGCTGCTGTTTAAATCCTGTGTACTGTCGAAGAATGACATTGAGGTGCTGGAAAGTGTCCAGAGGAGGGAAATGGGAGCTGGTGAAAGGTCTGGAGCACAAGTCAGATGAGGAGCAGCTGAGGGAGGTGAGGTTGTTTAGTCTGGAGAAAAGGAGGCTCAGGGTGACTTTATTGCTCCCTACAACTGCCTGAAAGGAGATTGTAGCCAGGTGGGGGTCAGCCTCCAGTCCCAGGTTACAAGCAATAGCACATGGGAAAATGTCCTCAAGATATGCCAGGGTAGGTTTTAACTGGATAATAGGAAAAATTCTTTGCCATAAGGCTTGTAAAACATTGGAACAGGCTCGCCAGAGAAGTGGTTGTGTCACCATCCCTAGAGGTATTTAAATGACATAGATGTGGCACTTAGGCACATGGTTTAAGGGTAGACTTGGCATGGTTAGATTTACAATTGGACTCACTGATCTTAAGGGCCTTTCCTAGCATAAATAATTCTGTGATTTAAGGTTTATCTAATTTATCTGTGTTCTTAGTCTCCCCCTTTCTTCCCTAGCATTTTGAGTCATGAAGGAGAAAGGCACCTCAAAGTAAGTCCATTTCTGCAGGTTCATTGTTTACATGACACTAAAAACCACATCAGTCGCTTCCTTTAGGGCTTGTCCAAGCAGGCTGGCAAAATGTCACAGCATTACTGCACTAGTTCCAGCAGGAAGGTCTGTTCAGAAAATTTTCTTATTACCTCAGTAGATGACATTATGGTTTTGTGCAACGGTGTTTCTTGTTTCCCTTTTTTTTTCCTGCACCATGACATATAATGAGTAATGTTTATACTGTGCACTGAAAGAAACAAAGATCTTGAGAAGAAAAAAATAGGCAAACATGAAGTTACAAAATACATCAAAGTATGTGCTCAAGAGTGATAAATTAATCCCATTTATTTTCTGACTTTCCAGCTAGGGTGGAATGGGAACATATTTACTTTCACCGCAGTTTCTGAAGGCAGTAATAAGCAGATCTACAATGATTTGGGGGACTGGGTGGGGGATGTTAACAATTACCTTAAAACTTTTTCCTTTATGTAGTTTCTCCAAAGATTCAAAATCAAGCAAATTGAACAATCTATTAGCTGCTCTCAGCCCAAATAAACTTCTATCTCCCTTTTCCTTTCTTTACAATATGTTAGGTTGCAGGAAACTACCAGGATCGCATGAGTTGAAATAGAATATCAGACTTTCACTTCTACTTTCTTGTCTTATGTTAGCAACGGCCACAGTGTGTTTTATAATACACTTATGGGGAACATATTTGAGGGTTTCTGTTCTTTTCTCAGCAGACAAAAATCACCCTTCTTAACAGTCTTGTTGCAGAAGCAGAAAACTGTGTGGAAATACTGACTGACCAATTTTCTCATTCAAGCTCTCATTTTCTCGTCACATGTTGAAGATTCTGCTGAGGCCTTTTGGTGTGGTAATACATGACACAGCCGCATATGTGCGTGTAACAAAGCTATCAGGGGCGGGGGCCGGTTGTGTTTACTAGGCTCTGGTTTGCAAATTGCACAATTCTGAACAATTCAGCATTTAATAAATGCAACGTCATACTTGAGAAGAACATTTGGGCTTAGCCGGTTTACCAGCAAGCTGCTGCTGCCCCCCGGTGTCCAGCAGACACAGGAGCCGGGCAGGGCTGTGACAGTAATCTGACACTGAGGCAGCTCCACTATCTGCTCTCAGCTCTAGCTCCACGTCGTAAAAACCAGCAGGACTTTCTCACTCAGTTAACTCATGAATAGGATGAGTAGTCATTCGTTAACAGGGTCCCTCAACTCCTTTTAAAAGCCGTCTGAGTGGATTACCTCTTACAGTCTTCCCAATTAAAAAGGGATGGCAGCTATAACAGTGTCTTCAAATACAGCGGGGATACAAAATCTCAATTAGTTTTTGCAATGACCCTTAAAGAGTTACTTCGTTCCATTGTTTGGATTATTCTGGACAAAGAACTTGCTTGCACAGATGCTAAAATTCTGACTCATTTTTAGTTCCTTATAATCCATTATTCAGTTTTTTTCTTGATATGTAAATTCTGAAAAAAAAAATCAGAGTTTAAAAGTACTAAACATCTGGAGAAGATATGTTGAGTTTTGTATATGTGCTTGAATCTCAGCATAAAATCTCTGAACACAATTGAGGCTTTACCAGTGTCTTTGCAATGGATTATGCCATAAAGAACAAATTTGTTTCTGCATAGCACCCAACAAGAAAAGGCAATTGTTTATAGATCTTATAGGACTTTCAGAAATGTTAAAATGCATCTTCACGCAAAACTGATCCAGTATGTAATATATGGTAGGAATAATTCATGCTATTAATGTATGGTATAAAATATTGTGAAATCCAAAAGCGAATCTTTGACCATCCCGGCCGGGGAGCAGCTGTCTATTTAGATTCAACAAGTTCCTGGACACAAGTTAAGATAATGATCGACACCTTAATCTAAGAATAGAAGCTTCAAGGGTGATGATCACCGGTTTCCCCAGCTGTCGGAGCTGCCCTGCTGATTGCATCTATCAAGATAGTCAGCGGTGCCAAACTGATACATCCGAATGCACGGCTTCTGCGGAGTCATGGACACCAATGGCACCCCTGGACTTGGCCTTTGTGCAGCTCTGCACATGGACAGCAACAGCGATGCATGTGAAGAGACACAAAGAAAATTCGGTCACATTTGCCTCGGGCAGAATAAACTGTATAAAACCTCGCTGCAAGAGGCAGCATTTGTGAACCGAGGGGGAGACTCTCAGGCTCGGGAGGTCAGATCCAGGTTCACTCGGCGCTGATCCCAGGCTCGACGCTGTCTCTTTGGATGGGGTGGTTTCGAAGGCTGAACTTTGGTCCCGCAGACAAATTAATAAACAGTGCTAAATTTTTGATAATTTTGGCTCACGATTTGATCATTTATAACAAGCAGGACACAGCTTAAATCATGATGGCTAAAATCTGCAAACTCAAATTTCTATCTCTTATTAAAAACAAAAAAAAAAATAGGAACAAAAATATCAATATAAATAAAATATAATAAATAGTTTGACTTTAAAAATTCTAAAATTTGCCATAGAAGTAAAATTCACTCTGAGGTGGATAATAAGGTAATCCATCTAGGCAAGCTTTCTAAATGTTTAGACAGTTTTGAAAATACTACAGACAACTACCAGTGTAGTAGTTTCTTACCAAAAATAAATGTTTAAATGTTTCCTAGCACTGCAAGTTTAATTTATTATGTATGTCATCATAGTCATAAAAGAAGCAAATGAGGGTACTGGTAAATAAAAGTCCTTTTCTTATTCTCATGCAATAATCTATGACAAGAATTGTATTTGAGAAATACTCATGTTAAGAATTAAGAGGTCTTTACTGTTTAATGGGAAGGTCTAGACTCCTTGAAAAATAAAGTTCACTGAAACACCTTGAGGTTGGAAAGGCAAACATCTTTAGTATTCCAAAAAACATCTTGGTTGAGGATATTTTTCAATTGAGTGTTTTCTAGTACAAGTAAAATGAAATTATGTAAGGGGCACAAAGGTGATATGAAGAGTAGATACTTCTATTTCCTTGCATTTTTGCTTGTAGAATCAAGGAAGTTTAGTAATTAAGTTATTTTCCTAACCATCTGTAGTCCTCTGTCCTTTGCTTCTGTTTCAAGTTAAATGTTAAGTAAGAGTTGTCAGAATCATAGGTACAAGGAATTTTAGAAAGATGCAGCCCTGTTAATAGTACACTAAGATTTTTCTTATCCATCCTCCTTTTACATTTCAGTTTAATTTGTTATCTAACGAATAGGCATGAATGTGTTTATACTATCCTGGTTAATACAAGAAGCAAGCATGATTGTTAAAATCAGGAATAATTACACTTTTTTTATAAATAGTAGATAATAGCTTTATGTCATCTTTACATATGTCAGCAACAAAACAATCCTGACAGCTCCCCACTTACACCACGACAGAATTTAAACACTTTGCACTTGCATTACTGAAAGAATTTGAATTCATAAGGAAAGCAGAACTTAACATTGTGACTGGAGTTGTTCACAACCACTATTCCAGCTGTCTAATCAAAACACTAATCAGTTATTCTGTTTTCTGCAGCTTTTTGGAGTTGTAATTGTCATGGAAAAATATTTCTCATGCCTCCACCTTTACATTAAAAGCTTTTCAGCAAAAATCACAAGGTTCATGAAAGAACAGGTTGTCCTACGGAGTGCATTCTGACCTTGGCTGCAGGTTTACATTTCCATTATGAAGTACTACTCACTGCAAATAAAACACAGCTGGTGTGTAGATTTAAATCCTCTCACCTTGATTAAACAGACTTTGAAGAAAGGAGCTATGCAGGTGAACAGCATCCCACTCTAAAAGTACAGAGAACCAAAACCAGAGCTTTCCCAGGGCTGTTGCTGATGTACCAGGACCAGGCAAGTGTGACACCTGAAGCACACATTCACTTACATGAAGAGAGTGGAGTTAGTGAACCTGCCGTGCTACAGACTGCAATATTGAGGGATAAGCACTGTCTTTTCATTCTGTGCTTATGTATTATCCACCACAACGCGGTTTTGGTTTATAAAAAAAGATCTTAAATGATAACCCACAATACAAAGGAGAAGTAATCATTATGATAGCACCATAATGAATTCTCCCAATTCCATTATGGAGGTGATAACACATACTTCTGACAAATAGATTTGTTATAAACACAGATATAGGACAGACCTTCAGGTCATTTAATGAATTTTATTGGAAAATTAGAACCTTAGGTTATTAAAAAAAGCTCCTGCATGGTCCTATTATGTTACTACTTCAGACTTGAAAAGTTCTTTTGAAGTCTTACACATGTTAAATAGATGTTCAAATGGATGAGTGGTCTGCCTATCTTATGAAATGTGTTTTCTTCTGGATTTTTTAATGTTGTGTGGAAACTGATTTCATTCAATTCAAGATGATTCAGAGGAGTATGCCTTCATACACATACTTCATACAAAGGAGTATGCTTTCATGTTTGAATCAAGGAGGAATCACATGACCTCTTTCAATCCCAAGCAGGGCATGAATCACAATACTTTCCACCCTCAAAACAATCACTTTGTATATCTGGATATTTATTCTTCACAGATGCAGAAATGTGGTTTAAGGAAACTCCATGGTAAGATGAATCAATACTTCAGTGATAATTGAAAAAACTAGAATTATGAAAATAAGATTCAGAACCTCTTCAGAAAAGGGAAAAAACTCCTATTGACAACAGTATAAACAGAATATATTTTCTGCTGTATTATTTTCAACTGCATCTAATACTACTGTAATTTCTTTGAAAGTAATAATGATGTTAATTTAATTAACTCTACAAATATTCTTGGACTCAGCACTTATTTCATTCTTTTCAGGTCATGTTTTTACTACAGTGTGACATATTTTGTTTGGGAGCTTTTTGGATGAAAGCTGATGATGATATTCTATGATTCTATATGATTTGGATGATATTCTACTGATGTGTATACATTGAATTTGTGTGCTTATGTTAAAGGAGTATTTTTTTGACAACTCCTAATTATAGAATCATTAAGGCTGGAAAAGACCTCCCAGATAATCCTTTGAGTTCAACCTTTGGCCAAACATCTCCTCAACTAAACCACAGCCCTAAGTGCCATGCTCAACAGCTGGGCCCAACCCCCTGGCTGTCCTGTAAGTGCTGCCCGATGTCACTCAGGATGATCTATTACAGAAATCTCCCCACACTGAGGTCAGGCTGACAGGCCTGTATTCCCTGGATCCTGCTTCCAGCCCTTCCTGTAGATGGGCATCACACTGACCAGCCTCAAGATGTCTGGGGCCTCCTTGGTTAACCAGGACAGAAGATAAGTGATGGTGAGTGGCTGGGTGAGCTCCTCCTCCCTCCCTCAGTGCTTGGAGAATCCCATCCAGTCCCATTCACTGTGAGTGTCCAAGGGGCACAGCAGGCCATTGACTGCTTCCTCCTGGACTGCAGGGCTCTGTTCTGCTCCCCATCCCTGTCTGCCAGCTCAGGGGGCTGGCTGCCCTAAGGATAACTGGGCTTTCTGTTAGTAACTGAGACAAAGATGGCATCAAGCAACCTGGCCTTTTCCTCATCCTTGGTGACAATTTTCCCCCTCTTCATCCAATAAATTATTGAGATTTTCCTTGCCCGTCCTTTTGTTGTTAATATATTTGTAAAGGCACTTTTAATTATCTTTTACAGCATTGGTCAGATTGACTTCTAGTTGAACTTTTGCCTTGTTAATATTTTTTCTATATGACCTATTGACATCCTTGCACTTTTCTTGAGTGGCCTGCCCCTTCTTCCAAAGGTGGTAAACTCTCCTTTTTACCTAAGTTCCAGCAAAAACTCCGTCTTCAGTCAGGCTGTGTTTTAGGAAATAGGAATGGCCTGCTCCTGCATCTTGAAGATTTTCTTCTTAATTATGTCCAGCCTTCCTGGAGCCCTTTGTTATTAAGGGCTGTTTTGCAAGTGACTGTCTAAACCAGTGTCCTGAACAGGACCAAGTCTGCCCCCAGAATACTCAAGGCAGAGCTTTTACTCACCCTCTTCCTTACTTCACCAAGAACAGAGAAACTCTATCATTCCATGGTCAGTGTGCCCAAGACGGTCTCTGACAACCACACGTCCCACAGCCCTTCCCTGTTTGTGAGCAGCAGGTCTGGCAGGGCATGCCCTGGTAGGCTCCCTCAGAAGCTGTGTCTGGAATTTACCTTCCACACACTGCAGGAACCTCCTCTCCACTGTGTTGAGTTTCCAGCAGACATTTGGCAAGTTACACTCTCCCACAAGAACAAGGGCCAGTGACCATGAAACATCCACTGGTAGAATATTTCACTTCATCCTGGCTGGGTGGTCTGCTACAGACTCCCAGCAGGATCTCTGCCTTGTTGGCCATCCCTCTGACTGTCACCCACAGGCACTCAGCCTTATCCCCACTGTCCCTGAGCTCTGTACAGCCAAAACCCTCCCCAGTGTTCAGAGCCACCCCACAGCCCCTCCTTCCTCACCTGTGCCTTCTGAGGAGCTTGTAGCCATCCACTGCAGCACTCCAGTGATCCCACCACATTCCCATGGTGATAACCACACCACAGCTGCCTGCTGCCAATGGCTTCCATTGTTTGTTACCCACAATGCTGGGTGCATTGGTGCAGATGCACTTCAGCTGGGCTGTCCATGCACCCCAACACAGGTGTGTCCCCCCAGGTTCATCTCTAGCTAGCCTGGTCTTGTCTCTTTCCTTTTCAAGCCTGGCTTAAAGTCCTCTCAATCAGCCCTGCTAACTCAGCAACCCCAGAGATGCAGAAGAATTTTGCAAGCAACACTTATCCTACAGTGTGCTATGCTCCTCCAATGAAATATTTGTCCTTTGAGGATTTTTACTGAAAAATTTTTCCCCCCACTTTTCCTGCTTCTGCCCCAGGTTCCATTTCAAGTGGTTTGTCTGGAAATTAGTAATTTTTTCCTGAGATGTTTACATTTTTACAGTGAAACAAGCTTGCTCTGACAAAAAAATTGTCTATTGCAAAAAAAAAAAAATTACACCATTGGGTGTCGGTCAAAGGGCTCAGCAGAATCTCAATGTATTCCTTGCATTTCCGACAACCTGTCTTAATCTTTCTCAGAAGGCAGGAGTCTAAGAAAGAAGTAAAAGGAGATCATTCTCTATTTTTCATCAATTCCTAGACTAGAGACAGTACCGTTTCTTATTTATGGTTACCTTTCTCTTGATAGCTGCATTTCAAAGAATTGAGATTTGCTGGGGAGGAGGAAGAATTTTAAACAGAGTTTTCAGACAGGCAAGGAAGTAATGGAAATTACAAACTTATTCTAAGCCATTTTCCCTCAGGCGATGAGGCAGCACTGCAAAGTCAAAGGAGAAACACCCATTGCAAGGACACATCATTACATTCACAGGCACACCATGACAAGGTAACGACTGATTTCATCTCTCTGTTCAAAATTATTTTCCTTATGGTGTGTAAAATAATACATTATCAGTCCATTTGCAGAGTCCTAACCTAGAGAGCATCCATGAGGGTGCCTATAGAGCCTGCTGAACAGCAGTGTTTTCGAGCAGCCTGAGTAGGGAAGTGAAAGACACCACGTCCTGCACTCTGATCCTGACTCTGACATCCATGCAGGTACATCCCTAGGTACAACTCCTGGACCTAGCTTTCCAAAAGGGCTCTACAAACTTTGTCATTCATAGAACTTCAAGAAGATGATGACTGAGCAGCATTATTTTTAGTGGCTCTTTGACTTTTAAAAATGATCAGTCAAGTCAGCCATTGTCCACATAAATAAATAACCAGCAGTTGGAAGTCCTATCAATGTTTTCAAGCAGAATTCTCTGTATTTTAATTAGAATTCTCTGTATTTTTAAGCTCTGAGTCTTTAAGCAGAATTCACTGTCTGTCCCTTCTTTTGATCTCTGTTGCAGATGGAACCAGATGGTATCATTCTCACCTTTAACCTCTCTGTTGAATGTAAAAAGATGCTATCAGGTGTATTAAGCAGATGTTGCTCAATGTTTATGGAAAGCTTTTGTATTTTACAACCTGTTTTGCTTTTGTCTCAGAAGACATGGTGCTGAGTTACAGATCACATCTTCTTTGGCACTCAACCTGGAGCTCTGTGCATACTGAACTGAATTCTGGTCCAAACTGGCCCAAACCAGAGACCACCACAGACCCCCTAAGAGGCCCACACATGCACAGCCACTCGTATTTTATAAAGTGGCGCAAGCTAAACAATTACACAATATGTAGATGTAACTATGTACTAGATAGGTGGGTTTATGTAGATTTCAATGCATAAATTCTCCTGCTTTTTACTCCTTGACATGCGTGCTCTGTGGAAAATGTCCACCTTGTACTCTGCACGGAATAAAAAAATTTTCTTTCTAAGACTCTTTCTTTGTATTTAGAGAGTTCCTACAATCACCAACATAATGGGACATCCAGAAGACATGACAGAAGAACTTAAGACCGTTTTCATCCACACGGTGGGACATGTCCAGCACTAAGGTGAGGTTTCGAGCAACACAACATAGACATTTCTTGGATTTCACTACTTTTCAGGGCTGTATAAGGGAGATATTAATTTCCAAGAGTGTAGTGTTGCAAGTACTAAGTTCACATCAGAAGAAAAGAAACCATGATTTGCTAATTTGTTTGCTTTGTGATTTCTTCTTTTGCCACACCTCCAATCACCCTGCAAAGGTGTTTCTGAGAGTGCTGACTGGCAGGTGTGTTCCTCTGAAAGTATAGACATGCTGTTGTCATCAGGTAATCCATGTGCCAAAATGGATTACTGTTTTTAGCTGCTGTCCCAAATGCTCCTCACTTCCCAAGAGCTAGAGGTTTCTTCTTCTTTCACTAGAACGTGAGAAACATGGGAAATATCTAGGATGTCTAAGGACATACTGAAATTGACTTGGGATATTAGATTGGTGTATTAGATTGTACCCACGGAGTTGAGATCTACTTAAAGAGTTCATAGTAGATTTCATCATTTACCTTATGTCCATAATAAGAGGCAGCAAATGATGAGTTCTTTCATTATTCCATCCACTTTTTTTTCTTTTTTTCTGCATAAGAGAAAGGTGAATTTTTATGATTCTACAAGAACTGGTTTCTGTAGGACTTTGTGTAACATGCTGATCTGTGTATGGGGACATGCTTATTTTATATCCTGACTGTTTTGGAGGACTATATAGGTCCAAAGATTCAGTTAAGTACCAGAGAATTATACAAGAAATCTGAATCTAGATGAATAAATTACAATGATGGATTAGTCAGAAAGCATGTTTTTTAATTACTGGACAGAATGACACACCCCTCAGAAGTATCCTAGATAAACATCCACTCAGGCAACAAAACAAGGTTGTACTCCTCTCTGCATCTGTTTGGAACTATATCAAAGAACATCCAAACAGCACTAGCAATCTGTGATCCTTCATTTAGGAGTTAGTTTCAAATATAAGAGGTAACAATAACCAGGCTTTTGATTTAGTGGCATTATCATCACTTCTGAAATTCTGCAGTCAGGTTCCAAATATTCCATCTTTTACATCTGAAGACAGAAACTGAGCACTTGGAAGGGTCTGCAATACATAGGCTGTTTGATCTTCTCTCCAGATCCCAGCAATGTCTATTTTTAATGTCCATCCAGTGGAAGAGATTTTTAATAATGGTATTCAAGAGTACATTATCTTTTCCTCTCATCTCTAGTGCTGTTTTTAGATTACAAAAATATTTTACCAGGGCACTTCTACAGATTTTTCCAGTACTTAATCTTAAGAGGTCTTTTTCTGGACTGTTCTAGTTGCCCTGCTTGCTTGATGCCTTGTACTGCCCAGAGAATGCAAAATCTGTTGTAGATGCTTTCTCTCCCACAGTGCTACCTGTTAAGTCTGATCACTTTTTCTTAGCTGTTTGGCTATTACTTTCCTTGGAACTGACATCCCTTTTTGGCACTGAGTTGTTACTTTAGTGTTTCACTGCTCCAGACACACCAAGTACTGAAGGTGCTCCTTCACGTATAAAACTACTTTTAACCTTCAAGTTGAGTACAAGAACACTGTATGACCAAATGGGACATGAGGTAGAAAGACAGGAGACACCTTCCACGCCTCCATTTACACTTCCTGGACAGGATATATGTTTATCAGTTTTAAGAATTCCTCTCTCTGTTCAAAGGCTGTAGCATAAGCGGGACTTGAGTAATTTTTATATGGATTACATCCAAAAAACTTTGAAGTGATCTTGTATGAGCAGAGTACAATGAATACAGGGATTATCAACAAACTCTAACTTACTTTTTTTTCCTTGTAATTAGGTATTCAACATATGCTGATCTTGTTAGGTACTCTTGACATATGCTCTCACTTTTATTCAATTTCCCACCTTTTAATGTTTGGCAGAGCAACAGGAGAGAGCACAATAACATAATGGATGACAGTAATGCATCCTTCTGATGGACAGCTAGTGAATTCCCAAATTAAAGTAGAACTAGTTAGTTAAGATCTTTGCATTCTCCCCACTCTCATCTAAAACTAATTTCCTTCCTCTTTCCTCCAGCATTTCTTTCCTGTTCAGAATTCATTCATTCATTTCCTACCACTTACACTCTGTAGCTGAGTGGGAAAAGACCAACTCAGCCTCTGACTTAAAGCCAGAAATGGATGTCCTCATATAGAAACTCCAGAGCTCGTCTTGAGAGAATGTTCTTGAACCCCATTATAAAAAACCACAACAACCATAAAGAGGAAAAAAAAAAAAAAACTATCAGGAGATAGGACCCAAGGCATTTATACAGATTTCCATGTAAAAGTGCAGAATACTCATAGACTGAGCTGAGTGCTTGAACAAGTCAACATTATTTACTGATGCAAATTACATGCATGAGGATAATAAATTCATTCTTGATTAGAAAAAAATTCTTTAAGTCTCTTCTAATGCTATCTCATTTAGTACTTTCCAGAAAAAAAGAAAGAAAAAACTGCTGGTTTCAGTTTCTTATCCAGGTAGAAAACTTAGCAATGTTCCAGCTATCTGTAGTAGTGAAAGAACAGCAAATACATCTTTGCCCATTTTTTTCTCTCTACAAATCCATTTAAATGCTTGTATTGCCACAAGATCTGCTGTAGAGGACAACTGAAGCCTCAAATTCTTCCTCCATACAATGTGGGAAATAGTAAAGGTAAAAAGATTTCCAGAAAGCTGTAAAAGCAGGCCTTAGAAATGGAAAGAACAGAAAACTTAGAACTAGCTGCAGCTGCAAAGTCTGAAAGCAGAAAAAGTTACAATAGTACAGCAAGCAAGGACATGAAGCAACAGCTTGAGTTTTAGGCTTGGCTAAGGTATTCCTTAAGACTGAAGAAAAATATCCTTGGCAAGTTAGTAGAAGGTTTTAAGCTTAATAATGAAGTATTGTGTATTGTTAATAAAGAGCAAACAAGCAAGCATTGTGTGAAGCAGGTGAACTTGTACTTCTAGTAATTTGCTAGAACAATTGTCTGTAAGCTTCAGCAATACTCTATTGGCTAAAAAGTTTCCTAAATGCTCTGTAACAAAGAAATCTTTGGCTGCTGCTGGCAGAATGTGAGCTGTTGCTATCTTTCTATTCTCTCAACCATGTAATGAGACTGATGCTGCAATAAAGCTCAAGGAACATAACAAGCTGTCCCGTCTTGTTTGTGAAAAAACACCCACACAATATTTGACATTTGATTTAAAAGGGCAGAAAAGAACACCACTGAATCTCTCAGTAAAATCTGGCAAGTTCCCCAAACAAAGGTTGTGAAGGAAACCTAGAAAGCGTGGCTTTGCCTTTACATACTCAACTGTAAGTCAAGAGAACCTTAAGAATATCCCATATATCCCATATAACAATATTTCTGTGTAGAACACTAAAACTGGCAGTATAACAATGTCTAAGTCTAGTGAAAAACAGCTTTTGTTCCTATTTGCACACAGTCTTCCAGTGAGTGCCTGAAGAAGTTGTAAAGTGAGGAGAAACAGAGGATTACTTTTTAACTGACTAGTATGAGAACTACCACATCAAACGTGTCAGGGTTTCAAACATTCTGTCACCTTTGCAACATTCCATTCAAGGCTGCAACATTAGTTTTGGGCCCTAACAAGAGCAGATCATCACCACTAATGATACAAACCAACTCAAATTTAAACTAATGGGGGCACTGACCCTGCGTTACAGCAGTAGCACCGCAGAAACTCTGGCTGTGCCTAAGATTCTAAGTCAGCCCGGGACAAATGAAGAATCCTCTACCTACTGCAGCCCAGTCAGCAGCACACAGAAATGTTGAACAGGTGGAATGCTTTGTCTTCTGGCTGTTCTCTTCTCTTGCTTTAAACAGCCACATCTTTTCAGTGCTCCAGGCAGCCTAAAGCTTACTGACAGCCCTCCTTCCATTTGGTAGGCTTTGTAAACATGTGTTTTGGCCCTATTTTAAGTGTGTAAGTCTTAAGAACACTGCTAAGTTTAAGTCCAGTGTTTACATTTGAGAGTGTTCTGATTAGTTCTGGCCTGCAAGACCCATGGCATGTGGTCTTACTGACTACAGTGATTATTTCTGGGGAGAAGATTCTTCCTGCATACAGAAAATTCACTGTAGTAAAGCAGGATTGATTTCACCTTTAAAAATAATAGCACAGCAATTTAACAAGACACAATTATTTTCAAATAGTCAAGTAGTTCCAACAAAGGTAAAATAGCAAAAATTAGTCCTTCTTCTAGTTTTGTGCTGAGAAAAAGCCTGTTTATCTCCAAATACAGGAAAGATCAAAAAAGGGCTATTAAAATGCCTTTGTAGTATTAACATTTTTAAATCACTAGATTTTTTTTTAAGCATAAGCTTTGACCACTGGAATCTCTTTGTTTTCAGATCTTCTTCTATTGCTAAGCTCCAAGTCTGTACAAGTAGACTTCTACTTCAATTAAAAGTACAGCATTAATAAATCAGTAGACTTCTACTTCAATTAAAAGTACAGCATTAATAAATCAGTTTTTGCTCACTCCTCAAGACATTGATTGTCCCTGATCTACATGGCACAGCATGTATTTAATGCAAATGTCACCAGCTTTTAAAAACCACTTTCACTAAATTGAAGTAATGCCCACGTGGCATACAATATTAGTACTTATGTCTGTAAACACACAGAAACACACATATATAATTAGTGGCTTTGGCTCACTTGCAATGGTGGAATGATTCTAACTCAATACAAAGGCCACTACAATATCTTAGAGGTTAAGTTCTGTGTCTCATCCATACACGGCTGGATGAATCATAAAAGTGCATCTCCCTTTTTTGTCAATTACAGACCTTAATCACCAACATCTCAGGAATACAGTATATACAGTATCTACTGTACTTCTAGCCTGAAACTGCATTTTAAGGAGTGAGCAATTTTCTCAGTTCTAATGGAATGTCATCACATTATGCCACTCCTTAGATACCAGCACGGGAAACAACTCCAGCTGCCCTTGCCCTCTGCTTTTATAGGCCATTTTACTGGCATGCACTCCACAATTCTGCTTTAGACTCAGCAATAACATCAGCAAGTACATCAGCACTGTGTGAGCTGAAACTCTGAGCTCTGGGCCACTTATACCTGATCACCACTTACCTCTGAACAGGCTGCAATTCTGCTTTCCCTTGTCACAAAGCACTGCCGTCCATTAGATATGTCCTCTTCTATCCAAAGGTGACAGTTTTTCTAGTGATGTGGCCAGCTCTCTCACTTTGGTGGCAGGTCTTTTTTCCTGTGAACAAGGACACCTGCACAGGAGTGCATTGTACTTAAGGGTGCTTCTTATTATGGTCTTGTAATTTTTAGAGATGTATAACCCCTAAATTAAGAACCCTGTGACTCACAAAAGGAAACAGCTGGATGGGTTTCAAGATATGCACACCCATTTCCTGGTAGCATCTCTTCAACTCTGCTTTTCATCCTGCAGTGCATTTTCATACATCTCTCTGAAGTCAGGGATCAAGTGCAATCCCACATTTGATGCATTCCAAGACTCAGAGAGGTGTTAAGTCCCATCAAAGTTGTGTTTAGCCCTGCAGCTGGAGAGAAGACTCTTAGCCTTCGATATGGGCAAGCTGTCAAGCTGAAGGAGTGCAGAGAGGGCAGCAACAAAATGTTTGTATCAAGAGTGATTTCATTACTCTCTGTCTTCTTTTTCAAATTAGGTTTTTTGCAACAAGAGATTGAACTGAGGCACATGGAGCAGATAAACCCAGCTAATCTTCGTTAATCCTTCATACAGAAAAGAAGCTTGCTTAAAACCATGAAATGTATTGAGATTTTAAAGAGTAGGGCTTATTATATAATGTCAAGTAACTATGATGCCTTCAAAACAGATGGAAAAGAACTGAAAACTAGCACTTATCCACATCAAGAGAGTAAATATTTTTCTTTGCCACAGAAGTCAATGTGACTGCACAAAAGGATCATGTGTGTTTTCTAGAGGTAAAATTGAAGTAAATAGAAGGATTTTGTTCAATGCAAACAGAGGGAAATACAAACTACAGGCAGAATGGTGATATAATATGTTACAAAACCACCTTCATTGTGCTTCATTTACACAATATTCAATTTCCAAATGGAAACTTGGCAAAACACTCTCAAATATAAGAACTTAAACTTAGCTGTGCTCTTTGGTGTTACACACTTACATGAGGCTAAAACATTTACAATGTTTACAATTTTTATAAAATGTACCAAATTGAAGGACTCTATTTTTTTGCTCAAGAGATCTCTATCTGTAGCAAGATTGCCCTTCAGCTGTTCGAATGTTAAGACAATTTTGATTGTGTATCAAGACAAACAGCTTTTCAGTGTGTTAGTGAGGCAGACAATGAGGGAGCAGCTCATTTATTTGTCCTGTCAGACTTAGATGTAGCCAAATTGGTGACTTTAGTCAAAAACCTGCTCAGAGGTCTCAGATGAATTCTATGAACAGGGATCATACAGCAAAGCACTATTCCTCCAGCTGGAATATTAAACCAGGCAAGTGAAAAAAAGATGATGTTCTACTCCTTGGTCCACAGAAATGTTTTTAAAGTGCTATCACATATTTAAAATTCAAACTGGCCTGGTCTTTTTCTTCATTTTTAAAGCAGAATTATTGTTTTATTTTGATTATTAATGTATAGATCTGTAAGAGATACTTTTATGTATCCAGATACATTAATGCAACCAATTTACATTGCTACATACAAAGTTCCGTGATTTGAGAGCATGGTCAATCTTCAGGGACAGTCAGTTTTCAAATTTCCAAAGTTTTCAGTACTTGGGAACTTAAAATATCACTAATAAATCCTGCTTTCCTGGCTATAGCCCCTTCTGATGCAATATTAGCGATTAGGTGAAATAAGGAGGGTTTACCCAAAGGTAATATCTACTGGTATTAGTAATTAAGGACACAATGATGATATAAAATACAAACCAGGGACACTGAACTTGGTGTAATAATAATGCTGTGTGTTCAGATTCTCAAATTGCTAATTTGCGGAAAACAAGCAGACTGAAGTCCTGTAGTCAAGCATCTATGCTAGGCTAATGGCTTTATTAATTTTTGTCCACACATAGCAAACAATTCTGTTGATATGAACAGCTGGGCTTCCATTCACTAAACTAGATTTCCAGATGAAATGAAGGGAAATCAATGCTCATTTGTTCATTTCCTACAGAGCATTTTCTTGTTCTTTGAAATCTGTCCAGTTGCAGAACGTGTGTGTGTCTGTGTGTCTGCGTTTGAGGAGCTTTACTCTATCTAAAATGCTAAAACAAAACCAGAAATTAACAGAATCACCACTGCACACCAGGATGGACACCTCCCTGCAGTACAATAAGCATCTCAATTCTTTATCAGCAAAGATTCTCCATTTCTTTCTCTTAGCAGACCTATAGGTTTGTTTGATACATTGAGGAAGTGCATGTTTACCTGAAAGTAAACAGGAAGAGGTTAAGTATTGCATCTGTTTCATTCTCCATGACATAAACCCTCAGGTTTATTGCAAGGAAGAAAGACAGATCCCCTGAATCCGCTGGTCATTATTCTTATGCCCGACCAAATGCAAAACGGCTTCCCTACAGATATACTTTCCTACTTGTTTATATTTTCAGAGCTGGGTTTTATTTTTTTGTTTTTAAGTGCACGTTTTATATAGACCTCTCTGCATGAAAGGGAAATGCGGCGGAGCGTATGTGGCCCTGAGATCAATGTCCGGCTAGCTGGAGCTTAGGCCGACGCTCCGCTGCATAAACTCAGCCCGCACCCCTCAGCGTCAGAGGCCTCAGGCTGCGCGGGCTGAAGGACAAAGCACTTGCCGCCAATCCACCGGAAAGAAGGAGCTGGACTCTCCACTGGGCAAAACTTGGTTTATTGACTCCCAAGAGGGCAGCCAGTGAGAGAGACCTCGAAATAGGGGTGGAACAGGGTTTTAAAGGGAAGGGGTGTGACAAGGAGGGGTTTACATGGAACCAATAGGGAGGGGTGAGGGGATGAACTTAACATGAATGACATAAGGGAAAACCCAATGAACACAAAGCATAGGAGGGGCCCCGGGACCACAGCCAACCACAGCCCCCAGAGAGAAGAACATTCTGGAGATTTAGGAGGAGTGGGGGTGATTGACTGGGCCCAGGGAGGAGATAAAGTCTACAAATAAGGGAATAAGGGGGAGGAGGAATTATATTACTGAGAAGACTGGCAACCCCCAAGGCGGGAGTTGCCATAACAACAAAATAACTGGCAGTAACTAAGGCGGGAAAACAGGGAAGGGCAGAACCATTTTACATAAAACAGGGGGGAACAATACATAAAATGGGGGAGCAATACAATAAACCTAACAACACACTACAACAGGGAAATAATCACAGGAAAAACACTTCTGCCTCAGAACTTGCATGCCACTCAGAGAGGACAGAAGGGTGATTCTTCTTTACAATATATTTATTGAGAACCAGAGTTGTCCTGCAATAGTGGCTGCTCCTTTTCTGCTTCCCTAGCCTCTAGCAATATGACTTCCAGAGCACTTGAACTACTAGTGGCTGATCCCCACCTACGCTCTTCAGTAGCAGCTGCAGAGGTGACTCAGAGACATTTAGTATATTTTGTTACGTTATAAAAACATATTCTTTTAAAGTTCATGTATTTAACTGTGCTCCCAGACAGAAATATGTCTGCTAGGCAGACCTGAGGCTGGCAAAGCTCTGTGGCCAAGACACCAGCCCACCCACTCCTCTGTTCTCAGACTTTGCACAATGAGCCAGACAGAGCTGAATGAGAAGCAGCCTAAAGCCCCACAGATAAGCATCTATGATCAGCAAGGAGGGGTAATGTTGCAAAGGGAAAGAATATTCTTTTTGTCCCAGAAAGTGCCACACGTCAAAATTGGTAATGTTAAATATTGAAGTGACTCTGTAAACATCCCTGGACAGGTGAATGACTTTAGCAAGCTGGAAAAAACTCCAGTGTTGCTTCTCAAAACATCTCCATACCGACTTCTGAATCTGTGTGCTGGATAGATCTATCAGTACTTGATAAACCAGAACTAATAACAAGAAAATGAAGGCCCATTCTAAGACAGTAAATGTGCTTAGGCTAAACCCAGGACTGAGCTAAGACTCTGTTTTAGCAAAAATTTGTTTCCAAAGCGTGGAATAGACACGTTTTGGTATCCTTTTTAGAAGTAGACTTTCCCAATAATTCCAACATATTCTTTTGACGGGGGTAAAACATGAGAAGTCCCCATCCTACATGAAAGAATGACATTTAGATTACTTGTCTTTAAAACAAGTTTCATGTTTTGCTGGTTAAGATCCCAGTTCTACGAAACATTCACTCAACTTCAGAAGGGCTTTTTTTACTGGATAGCAAAGGACAGCAAAAATGGAACATATGGCATTTTTCCATCATTATTGTCAAATACAGGGAAATTTGAGCAACAACTTTCAAATTGTATACTTATAAACTCCTTATTTGGTAAAAAACATTCAGGTCAATATCATATATTTTTATGGCATCTCAAGAAAATTTGAGTTTGCAGGCTAAATGTACCATCTGCATGGAGTCTTCTGGGAATCTAATTTCAAAACTTTTGCTACAGTATAATTACTATATAAATTGTTTGCCAGAGGGAACAATTTAAATGGGTCGCACAGATCACCAGTTACTTGCTTGGGGAGATTTTCCAGATTATCCAGTAACAAGAGTAGTGAACAGGTTAACTACCAAGTACTTAATTTACTTAGTAAAATATGTAATAGGCATTCAAGTATTAAATAAAAACATTGCTCAGTAAAGAAATTAATTCATCCTATATGGCTTGCAATTACTAAAAAATCGTCTATGAGGTATTAGCAGAATGGGTGCATTATTTTGTTGCTATTAACAGTTCAAATGAAGAGTCATCTCCTTTAGGGAAGACTGCAGATGATTCAAGTCTGAACTTGAGCAGAGTTCAACCCTGCCTCCAGGACCAGTAGTAGATGCCTGTTCTACTTGAGACACTGGAATTTAACAACAAAATCTGTAAAAGGGAATAAACAAGGAAAACTCATGTTACAATAAATCTCTTTTGGGAACAGAGAAAAAAAGTGCCTATGCAGTGAGATGGGGTGAAAAAACTTGAAAGTAATTGATTTGAATATGGTACAGGTTCTGAGGTGAGTGGCTGTTGTGGAATAATGACAACCCAGGTGAATGCAGCAGTCAAACCTGCCTCTACTTGTCACCGAAGGGTAAAAATGGGTTATCTAAACAGTGCATCTTGACAAGAAAATTTGGATTGATATTGACATACCATAGTAGAGATAAACAGAAGCTCGGAGTAATTAAATTATTTCTCCTCTTCTGTGGTAGCTCAAGCTGTGTTTACTAATGTTTTTCCACACAGGCAAAACAATTTTTTTCTACACAGGCAAATCTGGCCAGTTCTAGTTACAGCTGATGTGACAGAGGTTGAAGAAGTGCTGAAAGAATTCCCTTGAAGTCCTGACAAAGGAAAGATTTGGCCTGACTCATCTCAAGGAGCCTTATATCATGGGGGCAAATCATGTAATTGCTCCTTCAATAGAAGGCAGGTTCC